>PVIH01007653.1:46835-66648 GCA_004025045.1 Sigmodon hispidus | reverse complement strand
TAGTTTGCTCACTATTGGAGCTTATTTATATCTAACTTTGTAGGAATCACTTCTGCCAGATTATCACTATTTGATCCCCATAAACTGGTAGAAAACTCTAGACCATATGAGGAAAAGAGAAAATAGGACTTCATGTTTCCTTACAAAGAATTACATTTTATTGAGACTATAGCTATGATTTCAATATGTGTTGTATTAGGTTCTGGCCCAGACCTTCCTAGCCTGGATCAGAGGTATGACCCTCTCTTAGCCCCACTTAGCCTCAAATAATTACATATAGGCTTATAGTAGGTTTATGCTGCTTGACCTAGGGCCCAGGTATATAACCTGCTAGTTCCTTCGTCTGAACATCTGAACTCAACTTATCTTGTTTACCCATATGGCTCAGTATTTTTTTTAAGTAGTATTTTAACATTTTTTTGTGTGTATGTTTTGGCATTTGTGTTGTCTCTGTGGTGTTTGTTTTTGGCTTTTTTTTTGTATCTAGAGGGTGTTTTTTAGCTTGATAGCCTTGTTTATATTTTTGTTTGTCTTTTGGCTAATTAGTTTTATTAAACTTAAGGTGGGGCAATTATTTAAAATGTAACATATAATTTTATTATATATTTTTAAATAAGAACTTTATATTTAATATTTTTCCATTATCTTTAATGACTTATAATTAACACTGTAAACAAACATAAGCAATTATAATTTAGTTTTTGGAAATATGGGAGTAGTTTTTTAGACTATTTTTTTGTTCAATGGGGACATTGGCAATCTTATGGGGGTCTAAAGAAAATTTTAAGTTTATGGACAAGTTTTTGGTGGAGTAGTCTATAAGACTGGGTCATCTTAGCAAGTCTGTGAAGTTATTTTGAATGTAGAATTTAGAGGAAACTGTAACACAGGCATTTTCAATATGTCATCTCCAAAATTAAGGAGATAAAATTTAATTGCCAATATAATATTACTGAATCATGGAGGCTCTATTTTTTTAACTGAGATTAATGCTTTCCTCAAAGAGACTTTAACTATCTGTGAATCAGAAAGCTCCCCCTGACAAACAATATAGCACACACACATTCTAAGGTTGCAGACTTATGAGAAAATAAGAACCTACCCTTATGCAATGAGTGGCATTCTCTTACAGAAGAACATATGCACCAAGAGATGTCATTCTACCCTCATGAAATAATAGTAGACTAACTTCAAGAAAATATCTATTGGAACTATGAGAATTTTGATTTGATGGCAGAATCTATTTGAAAGCTGTTTCAAGCAAATAGCAAACATGTTTTTGTATTATAGTTGTTTTCCTCCCAAAGCCACTCTGGTACTCAGAGGCACAGCACTGCCTGAACAAAATGATGACTGCTCCTCTGAGAGGGTTTTTCGCCTGGTTTATTTCATATCAAAATTAGAAATGAAGTGACAAATTATACCATAATTTCCTCAACTCCCCTCCCCTGGTTAATTCCAGTTCTTTAACTTAAAGACAAATTTTGAGCGTTTTTAAATGGAAGTTGGGATACTCGCCCTCTACCATATTATGAAAGAACATGGAGAATTATGAAGCACTTAAGTGGATACATTCAAAATTTGGCAGATGATTCTTTATGTTATGTTTTCTCTTGTACATTCACGATATCACATGAGAATCCCACCATCGGGGCATTATCTGTAGCTGCTTATCAGCTTGTTTTGGGATATTTGTGCAAAGGGATCTTAAATATGACAGCTATGAAGCATCCTGCTGGCTGTCAGTGTATTTTGGCAGTCTCTTTTATAATGTTGCTTCCAGTCTTGGGTCTGCTTGTAATTTGAAGAACAATGGGAAATAGGATAATTGTGCTTATCACACACAACAGAAGGACACAGAATGTGGAACCCCATGTAGGGTGATATACTGAGTTAGAGATGTGTCCTACGGATTTAATTCTGACCAGTTTATTAGTTTCAGAGGGATCTTATTTCCTGCTGACCTTTTCATTCTAGTGATCTTACTGTGGATTGTGATGTTCTTTTAAAAAGCACTATTTTCTTTCTTTGTTCTATAATACTCCGAATCTGATTCTGAATCTTACCCATTGCTTTTTCTAGTAATTAAACATTCTCTCTATTGTTTTCTCTGCACATATAAGATTTTTCACATGTATCTTAATAAATCCCTTCCACATGTTTATGGATTCTTTTCTCATCTTAGAGATAACTCATACACCTATTCATTTGAAATGAAAGACATAATGATTTTAGCTCAAGATTCAGTTATCCACAGGGCATTAATGTTCTTTACATGAAAATCTAAAGATAAAAATACCTGACAACAATTCCACCTTTGGCATGCAAATGCCTCAAAGCAGTCTGAATTTCTTTCACTGTGCATTAACTAGTGTATGTTGCTATTCTTGGGGGAAGGTATCTTTTCACAATGAAATATCTGCTGAGCATCATTTGGTTGCCAGGGCTGGACCACATGATAGGCTGCACTATGCCTGTGCCCATCAGAGGAAATGTCTGTATTGGGATTCAGTACTCACTATACCCTCTGTACCCATGAAGCATGCTCCCAATAACAGGATGCTACTGTCCTCTTCTGTTAGTAAGCACCCATTTTCTAGGTTTATATGCATGCCTCACTTTCCATTATGCATTAGGTCACTCCAAATGTTCTTTTTTTAATAAGTGTGTTTTGAGATTTTTTTTTAAAAAAACTTACCCTGTTTATGTAGAGTCTCAATACCTTGACAATATACACATGGAGAGTTTGTGCCAGTGAAGAAAATATAATGCCTATTTTGAGCTTAAATGAAGCAAAAACATAAAAAAATATCCTGAAGCAAATGGGAAAAAAGAAATGATGTGGTATTTATTGAGCAAGTATTTTTTGTCAGTTGTTCTTGAATATTTTACTTTAACTTCTGAAACAATATTATGAGGTTAAGGCTTGTATTACTATGCTGATGTTGATCATAATAAAAAAGTTGGTAATGATACCAAACACAGAAATTGTGTTTGACTACAAATGTACTAATCTTTTTATTAAAACTTGATTTCTCTTGAAGCTGGAGAGATGGCTCTGCCATTTATACCATTTACTGCTCTTGTAGAGACTCAGATTTGGTTCCTAGCAGCGACTTAGTGACTACTAACTGTCTATAACACCAAATCCAAAGGATCTGATGCCATTTTCTGGCCCTCATGAGCACTGAGTACACATGCAGCCAAAACACGAATACATAAAAGTAGATGAATCTTTAGAGAAGCTTTGTCTTTTCTTTTCCACCAAGAAGTTTCCGTTTTGCATAAATCTGTGAAGGTGGAGAATGAATGAATATACTTGCATTAGATTTTTTTCTGCTTATTTGGGAGATAAAGTTTGCTAGGGAGTCTTCAAGTTCTCAAACCAATGGCATTCTTCCTCTTCAGGCTTCCAAATGTTGGGCTGATGGGCATGTACAACTTGCCCCAGCTACAATGAATATTCTCATTTCTAAGAGATAATTGCCATTTGATACCTCTTCATTACTAGGAATATCACCCCATACAGAAGGACACATTCTAGATTTTCCAAACATGCATGCAAAGTAACTATTTTTACTCCAGGTTTTTTCACATCACTCATATGGCTCTAATTAGTGAGTTACTTATGTCCATAGTTCTTCCAAGAAATTATAGGGTTATTTGCTATGATTAATTGGAGTATGTATAATTTTAAGTCAAAGAGGTCGCAGTAGTTGGGTTACTTCATATGAAGACCAGTAAAGATAATATTTCTAGAACTTATTAAACATGTATTATATAAAGTTAGTTAAGTTCCTACAATCATCTTTGTGAGTCTCCTTTATGTTATGCTCAGCTCATCCATTTGTAGAAAATCAGAACTCATCTGATAAACAGATACTTCTTCATTTGACACGGATTTGAAATCTCTTCAGACCCATTCCAAGAGGGATTAACCACAGTGTTTGAAACAATTGTTTGTTACTGGGTGTCTTTGCCATGGTAGGCACTGTTCTAAACATTAAGAACCTTATCGCTAATCCTCATAACACCCTGCAAGGCAGATGTAAAAAGCTTCTTTTTCTAAATGTAGAAACTCAGGCGTAGGCAGTTCAAATAGCTGACATGAGGTCATAAAAAGGGCTAGCGGCAGAGTTTGAAATCAAACATAGCATTGGTTATGAAACTTCACATAATAAGTTCTCCAGGCAGACCTCTTTAATTGTCAGTTCTTTTCTCCTGAGTCTCTGTGGGAGTGAGAGGTATTGGAATTCTAAGCCTGGAGTTAGGGTTGGACACAGAAGGTTCTATGGAATTTAACAATTCTGATGCATTTGTAATAAAGCACCCAGTACTGGATCCAGGCTGAATCCTCAGTATTTTTGTGGATAGCAATTTATCAGTATAAACAAATTTTAATACAAAACCCAACTTTTCTATTCCAAGCATGATTTTTTTTTCACAATGCTGTTTTACAGTTGTGCAATCTCCTCATTGTTATTTTGGTTTCAGAGGAGACAGATTACCTTCCTTCTTATTAGATGCTTCAATACTATCAGAATATAGAAAAAAACAAGATGAAAATCCATTTCCTGTCATCAAAGTTTATTTAATTTTAGAATTATTTTTTGCAGGTTTCACTTTGTGTTGCCATTGCTATGACAAAATACTTTTTAATTTAAAATGTCATTTGCATTGTATTTTAATTTGTAATTTAGGTAGATCTTCCTGATAACAGCTAATCTCTCTTCTCTATGCTATTAATTGAAGAAGCTCAAAGCCTGGGGCAAGTGATGATTTGCTATAAAGATGGTACCTATTTTCTGATACTTCACCTTGGCTTGTTGGCTAGAA
Organism: Sigmodon hispidus; assembly: GCA_004025045.1. Lineage (NCBI taxonomy): Eukaryota > Metazoa > Chordata > Mammalia > Rodentia > Cricetidae > Sigmodon > Sigmodon hispidus. The sequence continues at coordinate 61,812 of PVIH01007653.1, read as the reverse complement.
CATAGGCATATGATTGTTGTGGGTCTTTCAGGATGCTATAATATGTGTTGCACCATTGTTTAATAAATAAGCTGTTTTAACCTATGGCAAGAAAGGGTAGAGTCAGGCTAGAAATCCAAGGGAGATAGAAGAAAGGTAGGGTCAGAAGAGAAACTGAGAGCAGGATGTAATGAAACATAAGTCAAACACAAGATGTGTCAATACATAGATTAATAATTATGGGTTAACTGAAAATATAAGAGCTAGCTAACAGGAAGCCTGAGACATAGACCAAACAATTTGTAATTAGTACTAAGTCCCTGACTGGTTATTAGGGGATATGCTGGCAAGAGAGATTCATTCAACTACATATGATCCTTATTTTCAAAGAAGAACATTTCAGGAAACAGGCTAGATGATAATAGATTCAACATTTTTTTCTGATGATATCTAAAGTCATTTTTGTTTTAAATCAAGAAAACCTAAAAGAGGACATTGTTTACTCTGGTTTGTGTTTGATACAGATAATATTGAGGGATTACTAATCAATAAGCTTAAAGTTCTGTTTACTCAAAATAAATAAGTTCTTGAAATATGATATACAGCATTGTAATCGTAATTAATAGCTATGGTGGAAATGTTCTTTGTATGATGTAAATAAAGAAACTGTTTTGGCCTATGCACAGCACTGTAGAAGTGGGTGGAGAATCAGAGGGAAGGCAGGTAGGAAAGGGTGGAGTTAGTCAGTCTTCATCCGTCCCCCAAAAAAGAAGCATGTAATAAACGGGTGAGCCATGGGCTGGGCCACGTGGCAGGAAGATTAATAAAAATAGATTGAATTAAGATAAAAGAGCTAGCTAATAATGTGCTTAAGACATGAGCCAAACAGTATAAAATAATATAAGTGTCTAATTCATTTCTTTGGGGGACAAAAGCCGCCACAGACCAGGTTCCAAACCTCTGCTGCATACCAAGTCACAAACCTCTGGGCCAAAATGGCCCGGAAAAAACTTTCTACAAGTACCATATTAGATACTCAAAATCTTATCTCATGAAAATTTTACCCAGTTACAGATTCATGGTTTCCATGGTTTATAGTTCTCTGTATAAATGAGTGCTTCTCTTCAGTTTTTTGCCTTTCTTGTTAAAAGCAGAAATTCCACTAAGCCACATACCCCTGCTCAAGAACCCACTGACTGTCTGAAGCTTTCCGGCAAAGGGAGCATAACCAAGAAATGATTCCATAAACTGAAACAAATGTTCCCTTCTTTTGTTACTTCACAAATAGTTTTCTTTGTTTGTATGTTGTTTTGGATTGCTTTTCTTCAGGGTGATACAAACTCAATTGAAAGACCATATTAAGAGACACTTAGAATAAAAAAAAAATCATTAGCTCTTAATATGTGTGGGGGATAACAACATTTCTTTGATAAGCACCAATAAGCAAACAGAAGTAGTTTAATTAATCTGATAACTTCTAAGAGTTTCCCTCTACATCATTTTTTTTTCAGTATCCCTCCTTTGATTTAATGGACTTGAAATCAATTTCTTTTTTCTTTCTTTAGAAAATATTCTCAACAGCAACTCCCTGGCTTGTTTAGGCTTGCTCTGAAATTTAGAAATATACTCATCATATTGGGGGAAATTTAATATATGCACACAATTATTTTGAATTTATTTCTTCCCACTTCTTCCCCATCTCCCCAAGATCTAAACCTTCCTCCCATATCTACTGTTTCATTTCTTTTAATATGTTAAGAAAAGTACATATAGTCATAATCAATATTGAGCAAATCCTTATACTTTTTGATTCTACATTTATTTTAATAGATAAAAACAATGATATCAGAATGTTAGTAAATATGAGACTAATGATTGTATATAATTTTATCTTTTGTTATTATTGTACTCATTTCTCATTTGTTTTTATTATACTCATTAATTTATAATTATTATCCTTATAAATATATATTGTTTTCAATATATGGTGTGCTACCTATTTATGACTGATATTAGCAGTTCAAATAAATTTATTTGCTTTAGAGCAAAAAAAGAGTAAAATTTTTTTAAATAAATCACTAAATCAAAGGAGGTATGTTTAGCAGGAATGGAATGCAATTGCAGTACTCACAAGACTGAGGTAAGGGAACATGTGATCTCTGCACTCAGCAGACCTTGTTGGAAACCATAGCTTCCAAGGCATCCTAAGGAACTCAGAGAAAGTTGTCCAAAAACAGATGTGTTAGAGCTGCAAGAAGCAAAATAGAAAGAAAAATATAAAACATATGACAATGGTACAATAATAGAACTATATATCATTTCTCTATGTTCTTTCTTCTTCCCTCTTAAATTTGTATTTTAGACATTATAATAGAATTACATATTTCTCCCTTTCACTTTTTTCTCCAAACCTCATACATACTTTTCCTTGGTTTCTCTCAAATTCATGGGCTCTTCTTTTATTGGTTGTTGTTACATTATAATTCATATGTATATATTGAATTATATATACATTATACATACATATGCCTATACTTATATATTCATGGCTCATTATTTGGTATTAGGTAACCAACTGGCATGCTCTTCCTTGCATGTACTTTTAACTATCTCACAAATGGAAAAACTGTGAATTAATTGTCTGTGTATCATTAGAATACATATTATGTTATTTTCAAAACAAAAGTAACTTACCTCATAAGCTGTGTGAAGTTAGTCACATCTGTTATAAAAGATTATTTACCTGACTACATTTCCAGTAAAATGAGACAATAAAGTAAATGTGGATATGGCTTTAAGTTCCTGTTTCTGCTAAACATGTATCAGTATATGCTATTTATGAAGGTTGTTTTTATAACCATTAGTAAAATGCTACTTAATTACAATTGTTATTATGTAAATTTTATGGAAATCTCAATGATTATTATGGAAATTGGAAGCAAATTTCATTTGTATTCTATCAGTAATGCTTTGGGTGAGGATGTAGGTTAATTATAAGAACTATATGAGGTGAAATTTTAAGAAAGGGGAGAGTTTTTGTTAAATTCTCAAAAAGTATTTATATAAATAGTAGTAAATGAATACTGCTTATGTATTTTATGTTTTTGAGGATTTAATAGATTTATCAGTATATACTTTACTACTTTTGGCTGCAGTTTGACCTACAAAACACCTTCAAATTGAACATAAATGGAAATTTTAATACTTCATCTTTATTTCTTATAGGATTATAACTTATGCATGAAATAACATGTTAGTTTTAACTGTGTAGTTACTAAAACATAAATGTGCATATGTGGTTTACTCAGTTTAATATTGCTCAAATTTCAGAAATGAACTATAAATTAACATATGGTTTTGAAAAAACAACATTGGAAGGTATTATGAGAAACAGCTACAACCATTCAGGTTATACAAAAACAAGGCACAGTAACTGCTGATCTTACCAAGGCACCCATAGCACTAGCATTAAAATGGTTAACAGATAAGCCTATGTAGGTCCAGCAATGACCTTTAACAAAAGATAAATTGCAGGCCTTAATCAACCAACCCTTGGAATTCTCTTGTATTAGTTATAAGAAAAAAAAGTCTGGGAAATGGAGAATGGTAACAGATCTAAGAGGTGTATACAAGGTGATTCAGCCAATGAAATCTCTACAATCTGAAATTCCATTGTCTCGTCTATTACCTAAAGAATGGCCTAATATAGTCATTGAGTTAAAAGGCTTTTTTTTTCTTAATGATACCTCTTCAAAGGACAAAGAAAAATTTGCCTTTACAATGCCCACGTAATAATTTTTGGCCTGTAAAGAGATATCAATGGAGGATACTCTCACAGGAAATGTTTTATATTCCCACTCTGTGCCAATATTTTTATAACAGCCATTAGAAGTGATATGTAACCAATTCCCAAATCTATCATTTACCATTATATGGATGATGTCTTGTGGGCAGATTCTAATATAGATAGATTTGAAGAAATGAAAAAATATTGCTTGCTTAGGGATTACACGTTGCTCCTGAAAAAATACAATGAGAGTATTTTATTAAATATTGATGATATGAATAGGTCAGCGAAAACTAGACCCAAAAAGATGCAAATCAGAAGAAATAGATTGCAGATTATTAATAATTTCCAAAATTGGCTGGGAAACATCTTGAATTTATGATTCACTATCAGGATAAAAAAAATCATAAACTGGATATTTTGTTCAAAATCTTAAATGATGACAAGGACTTAAATAGTCTAAGAGAATTGTCAGCTGAAGATAAGAGAGACTGGGCTTTAGGGTTCAAGTGTGCGCCTTTAGGGTATATGCCTAAAAGTGGTATTGCTGGTTTCCTGGAGATTGATTCCAGGCTTTCTTAGAAACTCCATACTGCACTACAGAGTAACTAAACAAGTTTACACTCCCACCAACAATGGAGGAGTGTTCCCTTGCTCTACATCCTCTCCAGCATGGGCTGTCATCTGTGTTTATAATATTAGTCATTCTTACAGGTGTAGGGGGTATCTCAAAGTTGTTTTGATTTGCATTTCACTCATGGCTAAAGACCTTGGTATTTCTTCAAGTGCCTTTTAGACATTTTTAACTCTTTGGATGAGACTTTCCTTTTTAGTTCTGTACCCCATTTTTAAATTACATTATTTAGGGTTTTGGGTTCTAGTTTCTTGAGTTCTCTATGTATTTTAGAGATCAGTCCTCTGTCACTTGTAGGGTTGGTGAAAATCTTTTCCCATTCTGTAGGCTGTCATTTTGTCCTATTGACAATGACCAGAAGCATCTCAGTTTCAGGAGGTCCCACTTATTGATTGTTGTTCTTAGTGTCTTTGATACTGGTATTATATTTAAGAAGTGGCCACCTGTGCAAATTCCTTAGAAGGTATTTCCCACTTTCTTTTCTATCAAGTTCTGTGTGGCTGGGTTTATGTTGAGGTCTTTGATCCACTTGGATTTGAGTTTTGTGCAGGGTGGTAGGTTTGGACCTGTTTGCATTTTTCTACACACTACCATCTAGCTATGCCAACACCATCTGTTAAAGATACTATCCTTTTTCCATTGAATATTTTGGGCTTCTTTGTCAAATATCAGGTGTTCATAGGTTTTTGGGTTAATGCCCAGATCCTCAATTCTATTTTATTGGTCCACAAGTTTGTTTTTATGCCATTATCAAGCTATTTTTAACTACTGTAGTTCTATAGTATAACTTGAAGTCAGGGATGGTAATGCCTCCTGAGGTTCTTTTTTTGAGCAAAATTGTTTTGGCAATCCTGGCTTTCCTCAATCCAAATAAAATTGAGTATTGTTCTTTCAAGGTCTGTAAAAAATTGTGTTGGGGGTAGTGTATTGAATCTGTAGATTGCTTTTGGTAAGATTGTCATTTTTCCTGTGCTGATCCTACCTATCCAGGAATATGGGAGATCTTTCCATTTTTTGACATCCTTTTCAATTTCTTTCTTCAGTGATTTAAAGTTTTTGTCAAACAGATCTGATACTTCTTTGGTTATAGTTACACCAAGGTATTTAATGCTATTTGCACCTATTATAAAAGGTGATGTTTCCCTAATTTCTTTTCAGCCCTTTTATTTTTAGTGTATAGGAGGGCTACTGATTTGTTTGAGTTAATCTTGTATCCTGCTATATTACTGAAGGTGGTTATCAGCTGTAGAAGTTCCATGGTAGAATTTTGTGGGTCACTTATGTACAATCATATCATCTGCAAATAAAGATAGTTTCACTTGTTCTTTCCAATTTGTATCCCCTTAATCTCCTTTCACACCAAGGCATGATGGATATATTTTATATTTAAATAGAATCATCCTGGAACATGGAAGACTAGAATTACCCACAGTCAAGCTATGAGGGTAAGAGGAGTGGCAACTCAGGCTTTTAATCTCATCACTCAGAAGATAATCATCTTTCTGTATTCTTGAATTTAATGCCTAACAACCAAACAGTAGTAGCTTACACCTTTAATCCTAACTCCATGATTATGGTGTGGAGCTAAACCTGGAAGTGAAGCAATTGGGCAGGAAAGATATTTTAGGAAAAACAGTGATTCAGGAATTCTGTAGAAGGAACCAGTATGCGGAGGACTCTTGAAGATAGCATTTACCATTTTCAGCATATGAAGCTGGTTGGGTAAGAATTAAATGTGGTCTGTTTCCTCTCTGTGATGTTCCAGCTTTTCTCCAAAAGCTCTGGGTTTTCATTATATATTAACTAGAATTTGGGCAATATGCATATGTATGGTTATATTCATTCTAAAATTCTGAATGGCAAGATATACCTTGCACAGTCAACAAACGTCATTTTATACATTATTTTGACATGATTTTAACTAATATTTTTGAGGGAAATATTTATTTGTATAATAACTGAACTAAATGCATAATAAACTAAAGCATTATATGTTTGAACTAATTTTTAGCAATAATACCTTATCTGTATATAGCATAACATTTATGAAGCACTTTTATTTACATTATTTCAATTAATTTCAATGTGAATATTAATGGTGACTTTAAGTTTTATTAGTTTTCAACTTTTTTAGTATTGAAACTAGAAATGAACTGATTTCATTGTTTCTCAAACATCAATAAATTTGAGGCATTTCTTTTGATTTTTATAAGCTTGTTCAGCCACTTTGGAATGCAGTATGGTGGTTTCTCAGAAAATTGAGAATCAATCTCACCAAGGACCCAGCAACACCACTTCTGGGTGTATACCCTAAAGAGGCACACTCATACTCCAAAGGCATCAGCTCAACTATGTTCATAGCAGCATTATTTGTAATAGCAAGAACCTGGAAACAACCTAGATGTCCCTCAACTGAAGAATGGATTAACAAACTGTGGTACATCGTCACAATGAAGTACTACTCAGCAGTAAGAAAAAATGATATCCTAAAATTCACAGGCAAATGGATGGATTTGGAGAATATCCTCCTGAGCGAGGTATCACAATCTCAGAAAGATAAGCAGGGGATGTACTCACTCATTAGTGGACTCTAAACAATCAAACAAACAACCAAGAAAAAAGCCAAGAATGCCCAAGCTGCAAACCACAACCACTGAACAGCTTGGGATCAGAAACACCCTGGACTGACTCCTTGGATCCCACTCCTCCTAGAGGAACACCTGACTCACTCTTGAGGGAGGAGGGAGAAAACTGCATCTGCCAGGAGTGGAGACTGAACTAAGCAATATTGGGGCACTGGGACCATGGGACTGTCTGCTGCCTGCCCAGGAATGGGATGGCGATGTGAGGAGAAGAAAGAATGACCTGATGTGGGGGCAGGGGGAAGAGACCTTGAATAAGGATATGCAAGAATAGAAAGTGTGACTTCTTTGTTCATAATAATAATAATAATAATAATAAAAAGAAATAAAAAATTGAGATATATTAATTTCAATTTTTATTAAATCAAATATTGTGACTTTGAGCCTGAAGCTTACTTTAGATAATTAATAAATTGTGCAACACATTGAGTACTTGTTCCTCTTCAGAGACGTCTGAGAAAAATGAATGGTTTAATAGAGACTTTCTGCATTTCTAAAATGTTAATTATACTACATAGAGAGTTGTCAGCTCTATTATGAATGAGGACAAAGGACTGGTTACTAAATACTACAAATGTTAAATGAAATTGAAGTATTAGGCTGCCACTATACATTCACTGCTAAATCATGTGCATGGCATGAAGTCTGGATACAACCATCAGGACCATGAAATGTGTGTATGTGTATATATATATATATATATATATGTTATATATTATGCAAAATTATTGTACCTATTGTATAGCATATACACATATATTTAAATAAATAAGTGAAATGAAAAATATTAAGAATTTATGTAGACTATAAGAAAAGGTAAAGCAAAAAAAGTATTTGAGATAAGTTCCCTATAAATTTATATAATTGTTACTTTTTTCTTGTTTTATTTTGAATAAAGTCTCATTTTTTATCCATGTATCCTCTTGTTCAAACTCCCTTCCCCTTCCGGTCCCTCCCAGTCACTCTCTCTTCTCCCCATCTCCTTATCTCCTCCCCGGCAAGGACAGGAGGTTTCAAGGTCCCAAGGTGGCTTAGTTCAGCATCTACTCCAGGCAGATCTGCTTTCCTCACCCCAACATCAAGACTGGGTCAAGTGTTGCTCTGGAGGAATGGGCTCCAAGTTGCTGGTCCAAGGTGCTTTAGATCCCAAACTGTTCAGTGGTTGTGTTTTGCAGCTTGGGAATGCTTTGCTTTTTGTTCAAAGTCCACTAATGAGTGAGTACATCCCCTGCTTATCTTAATTGTTACTTTTTTTTTGCCATCTCTGCATCAGAAGGGAACAATTGGTAAATACATCAGCTTGACATTTTATTTACTTAAACTTTTTGTTTACTTACTTACTTAATTTATTTTGCATGTTGTATAAGTATATGTGTTTATATATATAAGTGTGTATGTGTGTGAGTTTGCATGTGTGTGAGATTGTGGTGCCTCACTTCTGTATTGATGGCCTCCGGCAGGGGTGTGAGTGAGGAAAGGTTGTTTTCTTTAAGGGTCTGGCCACAGGGAATTTGATTATGCTCCCATAAGTAAATGATCATCATGAATGGGCTTTTTTGTAAATGGGGAGATTATAAGAGTGGGCATGAATCTGAGAGGTCTGATAACTGAATTTGATTGGGCACATGATGTAAAATCACCAAATAATAAATATATAAATAAATAAATAATAATAAAAAGTACTATGGATACTAATCAGTAATTAGACACCAGCTTGATTTCTCTATTTTGATCACTATTTCAACATTAGGGCCTCACCTGTAGGCTGAAAGAGTAAACAATAGAGTAAACAATAACCTTGGTCAATAGACTGTGATATTTGGAAATTTCTATGGAGCCCATTTGTTCAAGGATTTGACAAAAGGTAATACCATTCCTGGTTATGAAGGTTTCTTTTTGATTATTTTTTAATAGGGAATACCTGTATACTGGCAAAAGTGGAAAATTGAAATCATCCACTATTAATGTGTGAGGGTCAATAAGTTATTTTAATGTAATGTTATCATCATTATTATTATTATTATTATTATTATTATTATTATTACTATTATTAACAAGGTGATCCTGTGTTTGGTGCCTAAATGTTTAGAATTGCAATATCCTCTTGGTAGATTTTTTTCTTTCATGAATATATATTTTCCTTTTATATCTCTTTTGATGAACTTTGGTTGGCAGTATATTTTTCCAGATATTAAAAATGGCTACACTGACTTGTTTTTTTGGATCCATTTACTTAGAATAACTTTAGCCTCTGTCTACACTGAGTTTATATTTATTCATTATAGTGAGGTATATTTCCTGGATGCAATAGAAATATGGATCTTGTTTTATAATTCATTATGATAATCTTTGTTATCATTTTGGAAAACTGAGACAATTCTTTAAGTGAGCAATGTTTATTGATTCCTGTTATTTTGTTGTTATGTTATTTTCTTTTGATTCACTGATGTAAAATTACTTATTCCTTTGTTTTCTTGGGTGTAGTTAACCTCTTAATATTGAAGCTTTTTTTCTGTTTCCTTTATAGAGCTGAATTGATGGTTAAATGCTGTTTCAATTTGGTTTTATTGTGGAATATTTTTGTTCTTGGCCTATTATGGTTGATTGTTTTTCTGGTACAATAGACTGAGTTGGCATCTGTGATCTTTCAGAGATTGTACAACATCTATCCAGGCCCTTATGGCTTTCAGAATTTCGATTGAGAAATCAGGTATTATTTATAAATGGGCTCCATGCTGTTAGGGACAAAATGTAATGTACTGCATCTTCCATTTGAAAATTATTTTAAAATGGTTTTTTTCTGAAGAGCTTTTTTTTCCTTCTTTTTACCATATTAGTATAATTTGTTTAAGTACTAATCAATTGTTGGTAATCACTTTTGTCAGTGTCACAATTTAAAGAACTATAAGCCACAACTAAGTGGTATGATAAAATAATTAAAATTCTACTTTACTAAAAGTTTCCCATTTTTGTGCGGGAAAATTTGTTATGTTGTTTTTGAGTTTTTAAATGGTAGTAATTGTCTTGCTATTATATGCAAAAGAATAAATGTAACTTAAAATTATTTAAGTGGTACAGACAGAATGTGTTTACAAAATAAACACTACATTATATAATAACAGGTGTGTTTTTATATTATCTCTATATGCTAAATCAAAATGTATTTTTCCTTAGCTTAATATCTCACTCTTATAATTTCTTCAAAAAGCAGGGAATTTTTCTGTTCCAGGAATTTCAGCACAAGGATAAATGAGGCAAAGAAGGTTAAATATCTTCTTAGATATGAGATTTTTGGAAGTCTATGAATTTCAAAGGCATTTGTAGTCTAATGGAAGAGAGTTAATTACAACTCAGATTATATGGTTCCTAAGTCTTGTCAGAGATTGAGACTGAAATATTCCATCTATAGACTTTGAAGTCAGGAATTTATTAGAAGTTAGCTTTATTATCTCACAGAAAATCTAATCTCACCCAGCTCTCATTTTATATATTTTAATTTTTAGAAGAAGACTTATAGGAAAGTCACAGGTCATGAATGTGGTTGCTTGCTAGCATCTTAGTGAGGTCATTCAAATGTGTGACAAAAATGCAATGATAGTCAAGTGGCTTACAATAAGGATTTATTTATTTATTTCTTAATATATCAGTTATACTTTATGGGCTCTAGTTCTGGTCTGTATATTTTCTCTGTAGGAAAGCCGATCAAGATCAAGAAATCTACCTCAAATGCCCATCTTAGCTGTTTTATAGACTACCGCCTCATGATTCTGAAGCAGTTTCAGTTCTTGGGTTGCACTGACCCTAGAGTTACTCCCATTGCACAAGGCTACAGTAGATACTCTCTAACGAAGAAAAGAAGATCAAAGGAAAAATGGTTCCATATTTAAATATAACTCAAGCCTGTAATATTTCAAATAAAGTTCAAAACTTTTATGCTAAAAATTGCTCTCGTCACCACATTCTCTTCATTCACTGACAAGTCTTTGTTGACAGTCCACCTGCATTATTTCATGTGATGTCATCAGATTGAATGGACCTGCTTTTATATGTTACTTGATCTATCTCCCATGTAGCTTTCAATATTCTTTTTTCATTCTGTGCACTTAGTGTTTTGGCTATTATATGTCAAGAAGAATTTCTTTTCTTGTCCTATATATTTAATATTTCATTTATTTCTTGTATTATTCTTTGGAATGAGGTAATTTTTTTCCATGAATTTGTTACAAATATTTTCTGTGCCTTTAACCTTTTTTCTCCTTCCTTTACACCTATTATTTATACATTTAGTCTTCTCATTGTACCACAGATTTTCTGGATATCATGCTTATATTATTTCTTATTTAATATTTTCTATGTCTGATGTATGAGATTATTCTACCTTCTCTTTAATACCTGCGATTCTCTCATCTGTTTCTGGTAATCTATTGATGAAGCTTACTTTTGAGTTTTTAGATATTCTAAAATTTTTGTTTTCAATTTTATTTCAGATTGAGGTTGTTGTTTTATTTTTTTTGTGATTATATTTTTATTTTAAATTCTATTTTTCTGTCTCAACTTGTTTTCATTCTACTGTTTGTGTTTTTTGGGCTTCATAAAGGATTTACTCATATCCTACTGAAGGACTTTGAATATATTCATAATTGAAATTTGAAGTCCTGTGAATATATATATTTCACCCTCTGGGTATTTTGCAATGAAGTCATTGACATTTTGTTGAGGAGTCATGGTATTTGGTGTTGATATCTTATTTTTTCCTGTTGGGGTTGGTGTTCCATTCGTTCTTTTCTTTCTTTCTTTCTTCCTTCCTTTCTTTCTTTATTTCTTTGTTTCTTTCTTTCTTTCTTCCTTCCTTCCTTTCTTTCTTTCTTCCTTCCTTCCTTCCTTTCTTCCTTTCTTTCTTTCTTCACTATTACCTTCTCTGGATATCAGTCAAATGATTGACTGTGGAATTCTTTCTATAGTGTATGTCTGTGGGTGAGAAATGAATGGAGAGGGGAAAGTCTGGCAGAGGACTCAATAAATAGTTGGTTATGTGCTAATATTCCATTTCAGGGAGCAGAGTAGATTTGGACAGGGGCATCCTAAAAGCAGACTGAAATAGAACAAATAATATGCATGAAGATATAAAAATGAAGTACTAGAAGGAAGCCTAAATCTGAACCAAAAGATGGATTCTTCAGGGTATGCAAGAAATGTCCTATTGAACAGATATTTGTGGTTGTTCAAGTCACTCCCCAAACCACCTATATTTTCTGTGTAACACTTGGTTACTTCCTCAGGGGTTGACACTGGGTTCTATTGTGAAGACACTATAGACTAAGAACAGATGTTTCAGGTTGAACTGGATATGACCTAAAAGCTTCTTTTCTATGATCTAGCCCCAGTGATGCAAGAAAATACTGTGCAAGTATCTGAGGGTGGCATTTAATTAAACACTCTTACTGAGCTACAGCCCTTATGAATAGCAGAATATCAACAATGACCAGAATTGCAAGATACGTGAAAAGGTGTAATAGTGCCATTGTATGTTGATAACAAGCAGCTGTCTAATTTAACATAAGGCCTACTCAAGAGGAGAAAATTTGTTCCTGATAATAGAGACCTCTTCAGATTCCCAAGGATAGTGATGTTATGGATCTTAGAATGTAATCTACTACCACTATTTTGTTAGAAGAGAATTGTTGTATTAAGTTTTTAGGCCTGTTTTGGGTCCGGGAGGTTTGTGACTTGGTGTGTGTTGTTGTTTGGAATCTGGTCTGTGGTGGCTTTTGTTTTCTAAAGAAATGAATCACACGCTTATATCTTTTAAACTGTTTGGCCCTTATTTTAAGCACATTACTAGCTAGCTCTTTTATCTTAAATCAATTTATATTTATTTATCTTTCTATCACGAGGCTTAGTCCGTGGCTCAGCCCTGTATCTCTATATGTTTTTCTTTTGGGGGTCGGATGGAGACTGACTAATTTTATTTTTTCTTACCTGCCTGCCCTCTGATTCTCTACCCACTTCTGCGGTGCTGTACATAGGCCAAATCAGTTATTTTATTTACAGCATGTAGAACATTTCACTACATTTCCTCTTTTCTGTCTAATTAAAAAGGAAGGTTTTAATTTTCATATAACAAAATTATAACAGAACAACTCTCAAGCAGAAATTACAGTCTCAATATCTAGTCTATTTGTATTTTTAAATTAAAGAGAATATTTTATTATCTATCTTATCATTGTGAATCTAAAGTTTTATATCTAATATATCTTTTAAACTAAAAGAACTATATCTATAATTATTAAACCTTTAACCACATCAAAGACTACAGAAAGATATATTATTATGCAAATAAACAGTAAGTGCAAGCAACTTTCAAAATCTAGAAAATGATAGAGATGACTCATGTCTGCCTGGACAGTCACCTAAAGTTCCTTTGTATCATTGGGGCATCTATCTTTAGCCTATATGGCCCAAGTATCTGGCATATCTTTTAGTGATACAGGAAATTTGACACAGTCTATCAGTCGCTTTTCTTTGTGTCTAAAAGAATGCCTGTCAATATTTTCTGCAAAGCAGGAACCTGAAGGGCCATCTCGACTTGTTTTGCCAATGTTTAGAGGTCATTTTTTAATGGAATTTGCATGTCTAGTTTATATGGCATAATATCAAGCAGTCAATACCAGAACAGTTTTTTGTCTAGTGGCTAACTGTTGTCACAAAGTAAATTTCACATGAAGTTTCTTTAACGCCCATCACTTTTTGAAATACATTGGTGTTGTCTGGAACAGACCTGTCTCACTGTCTAGAAAAGTCTTTAAGTTTTTAAAATAATTTAAATGTCATATTTTGCATGTCTTTGAAGTGTTTGAAGACTACCTATCTAATTGAAATATTTCTTTGTATGCTTATAAAAACTTAACTAACATGACTATAAGTTTGGTTATCACAGATGTCTATTAATCTGCAATTTTTAATTACGCATTATTATTTTAAATGAGTTACATCAGCATCATACCTTAATCAAGAGTAGAACAATATATACAGCATAACGAAATTGACTTTAAGTTTATATCAATGAATCAAAATCCACTTATCTTTTCTAATCATTCCTATATTATATCCTCCTCCCTCCTTTTTTTTAAAGATTGACTATGACTATTAACTATTTATAATGAAAATGAATATTAATAAGTAATATTTTTGGGAAATTGGACAAAGTTTTTTTGTTATTGTTTTATGTTGTCAAAGGACGTTGATGTCATGGGGTTTTGAAGCTGGATCATTTTAACTGGCTTTTTGGAAGTTGAGAATGTTTATTTAGGTGGCTTTGGCAAATGGAACTACATTTGTCTAGAATTAATCTATAGGTTTTGATCTTTTGTGGAGACAAAAGCAGAAACTCTTTTTTTAAGTAACATATTTTTATAAACAGATTTTAAAGTCAAGACATCTTTAAAATATAAGTATTGGTTTAACTTAGTAGTTTTAGTAATCAATTGTTTTTTTGTAATTAGTTTATTAAAAATTAAAAAATTAAAAGAACACACACCAAATATAATTTAGATTTTTTTGTTTATTTGTTATTTTTATGTGGCCTTTACTTTTATTTTTTTAAAGGGTTTTTTGAAGCTTATGTATATTTTATATATATTGTATTTTGTGAGACTAAATTTGTCTTATTGAGAATTTTTAATCATTTTTTAATTTAAAGAGCTTTTAAAAGGTCGGTGTTACTTTAATTGTTGAGTTTGTCTCTCTTGGCAGTTTTTTTAATATGGCGGAGGAGCCCGCTGCCAGCATCCAGAGGGGACTCAGAAAATGCTGTTATCAGAAAAACCTTTTTAAACTGTTTTTTTTTTTTTTTTTTTTTTTTTTTTTTTTTTTTTTTTTTTTTTTTTTTTTTTTTTTTTTTTTTTTTTTTTTTTTTTTTTTTTTTTTTTTTTTTTT
>PVIH01007653.1:0-46735 GCA_004025045.1 Sigmodon hispidus | reverse complement strand
AAATCAATTTAAATATGTAATTTAGAAAGTCATTTTTGGCTCTGTTTTAATAATCTAGAACGCTCTTTAAGCTTTTTAAACTTTTTTAGGCATTATGTGGGTGTTTGTCCCCACATTGGGCACCATCTGTTGTGTTAAGTTTTTTGGCCTGTTTTGGGTCCGGGAGGTTTGTGACTTGGTGTGTGTTGTTGTTTGGAATCTGGTCTGTGGTGGCTTTTGTTTTCTAAAGAAATGAATCACACGCTTATATCTTTTAAACTGTTTGGCCCTTATTTAAAGCACATTAGTAGCTAGCTCTTTTATCTTAAATCAATTTATTTTTATTTATCTTTTTATCACGTGGCTTAGCCTGTGGCTCCGCCCTGTACCTCTATAAGTTTTTCTTTTGGGGGTCGGATGGAGAATGACTAATTTTATTTTTTCTTACCTGCCTGCCCTGTGATTCTCCACCCACTTCTACGATACTATACATAGGCCAAATCAGTTATTCTATTTACAGCATATAAAGCATTTCACTACAGAGAATAATTATTTAATTAATTCTATCTGTATATGCATAGGTAATGTAACTACTACCTCTCACCACAGAAGCTTCTGTTTATAGTAGCTCGGGGCAATAAAAGAGAATTAAAACTTTACACAGAAATTAATGGACTGTGTGGCACCCAGCCACTCTGGATATATCTGCATCATAGCTCTTCCATCTATCACTCAGTGAGCATCATGGAAAATGGGGAGGAAAGATTGTGAGAACGGAGTATCAGAAAGTCTGCTGCTGTGAGACAGTCCTTCCTAGAACTGGCTTCACGAACAACAACAGAACAATGACTATATACATGGATGTATTAATGTAAAGGGGGAAATAAATTTGTGATATCTCACCCAGAGACAAAAACTTGCCATCCTCTATGACTGATGGAAGGAGAGTTAGCTTACTGAGGGCCATGCCTCTAATTGGTTGTCTAATACAGAATGGTCAGCCCTGAAACTATTTATATAAAAGCAACAAAAGTGGACTAATCAGGTGGTGTTTATCATGTATGAGCACACACATACACACACACAATCACACACACACTCACTCACACACACATATTGAAAAAGAGGGTATTAACTAGATAGGGAGAAAATGGGAGGAGTTTGTGGAAGGGTAGCTTAAAGGAGTCAAAAAAAGGCACAGGAGTGAGAAAACTGTATAATTCTATGTTAACTAAAACATATTTTAGTAGTGTGCCACATCCCATACATTAAAAACATAAAGAAACTTATAAAAGAGAGAACAGGAAATCAGATATTCCCAAGAAGTTCTGTGGCATGACTGCGATGGGGCAGTCTGATTGAGTGGGAAAAACAACCCAGAAACCCCAAGTTCAGCAGGGAGTTCCAGCTACTCCTCCTTGGAAGGAAGGAGTGAGCCTTTTGCCCAGTTCTTTTTGGTTGCTACCTGATTTTCAGCCCATTTCGCTCTTGATGACTGTTTGAGACTCTGGGGAAACTTTTCTCTTTCTATCATACATACCTACTAGATTCCTTGATGCAATTCCTTAATCATTAGTGCCAAGAGAATGTTATCATACTATGTTTGTAACAAGTGCTGCAAGAAACAAAGAGAAAATTTCATCAAAACTACCCCGTTTCTAAAGGATACCATTGTCACACTGGTATCAGACTTAGAGAGATGGTGAGCAATAATAATTTTAGTCATTGTGTCTCACAGTTGTACTTTACAAACTCTAGGGACTTTCTGAATAGTGGATTCCTGGGATTGCTCAACAAACCTCTAGAAACTGCTTCTAAGAAACCTCATTTTATCTCTGAATGGATGAGTAGTTATACTCAGTATTTCCTATAAAATATTGTGTATCATTCATATTTTTAAATGTTCTGAATAAATTGTAACCAAAATAAAAACTTACAGTTATAGTACGCAAAAAATTGGTTTGGGGGAACAGAAAGAAATAGAGTCAGATAGTTATAGATTGCAAATCACATAACTGTTACAAAAAATGTGTTAATGAGAGAAAATTTAACTGTGATTATTGGAAATAATAAGGTAAAGGTTTGTGTAAAAACACTTATTTCATAAAAATCTTCATTTTCCAGAATATTTTACTTCTCTGTATTTATTGACTATTGAAAGAGAAGTTGCAAGAAGAAATTATAAAATAATTTCTATGAGCAAATTTTAGCCACCACTACAGAAATTTTTGCTCCTCATTTTCCTAACATTATATTATGCAATATTTCATCACAAAATAGCAAAGTGTAGTGAATATCATTTTATTTTTCTAAATATTTACAATGATAGTAACCAGTGTGATTAGTGTTCTTGATTTATTTACCCAGGTCTACTCCCTGCACATACCATCATCAGGACCCAAAGTAGATTCAATGTCATTGCCTCACTCTTAGGATATCTTGAAGAAAGTACTACACTTTAAGTTTTACCTAAATATCTCTTGTTTTTGTAATTGTCTGGCTTTAAAAAGTTTCATCACAATGTTTTCTCACACATAAATTTAGTGAACAGTTGTGTGATATCCTCAAATCGCTAATGAATGAACTTTAACATTTCCCTATCTTTTTCTCCTTATCTTTCATCTTGAGAAGATTTGATCTGCATGCTTTCCATCTGTTGAAAAGACCAGGCTGTAAACTTTTTTCTTTTTCTGATGATAAAATATGGATTCCTCAAATGGTTTTTCCTGAACATGTATATTCCCTTTCTGAGTGTACACTCTATCGTATAAAATTTCTCTCCTACACATTACTCATCTATTTGCCATTAGATTTTGCCATTGGATCACTATTAAAAGTTTTTGCATTTGATATTGTTCCTAAAGTTTTCTTAAAAGATCTTTCAGAATATGACCATTTTTGTATTATTAGAATGACAAATTTGTCTCTCCTATGCAATGATAGCTATATTAGTTTTACTAATTTCAAGAAGAATTAATTCGATATGACTTGAGTAATAATTACCATGTGCTAGTAGATTTTTTTTTATTCTCTAGAATGTTTCTATAATATGTGTATTGACCCATCTTCTGGTTAATTAGGCAGGGTTACAGTTTCACTGGTTAAAATAATATTATATTATTTTCCTTTGGCTACCTTCTAAAACAAACTAATTACTTTTCTACCAGGTTTAGCAAGGTGAACAATTAAAGTTTTGTTTTTCCCCTATTTTGTGCTATAATTGTTAAATCAGGACATATTTGATGTGCTCAAATCCATCGCAGCTACAACCCTTAATGATGTTCAAATTATATACATTTTGATGAATGGGACTTATGCAATTGATTCCTGAGTACTTTGATTATATTTCATGGTTTCCTAGTTTGTTAGTGTGAAAAAACTTTTTTGCTTGCTCCCAATTTCAGACCAGCCATTTTGAAGAAAGCCATTGTTGTCTCTTAAGAGATAATAATGTATGACATGGGGACTCACTCGTTGTTTTGAAGAGTGCTTGGTGAACAGAACTAAACTTCCAAAGCTGAAATAATTGCTTTGGGGGATGAAGTTAACAATGATGAAGAGCAGAACTTTTCTTGTTTAAATCTTTAAAAAAATAATAATAAGCATACTGAACTGATTCATAAATGATTATATTTTTAAAGGAGCCTTGGAATTTAAGTTGGAAGTTGTAAAATTATAGTTAAGACCCAGACCTAGGTTCTATTATTTAAAACACAGTAGATAAATAATATGTTAGGAATTTGAGAAAATAACTCTTGTTCATTATAGGTTGGAATATAAATTAGATTATCTACTATGCAGTAAATAATAGTGATTAAAATATTTCAAATAGCTGATACAATCGATGGAAAATAATTTCACAAAAATATGAAGTATGGCCTTCTCTCTGTCCCCTGACTTCTGTTCTGCTCTTCTGTCTCTTTACCTGCCTGGGACTTTTCTCTTAAATAAACTCTAGCGTGAGGCCTTGCAAAAAAAAAATATGAAGTATGTTTGCTTATGTATTTAATTATTGGCTTAATTTAATTGCTATATATTATAAACATACCAAAATATTATGGTGTGCCTTGTAACCGTATGTAATTAATAGGTTTCAATTAAAGATAAAATAAAATGAGATTCTAGATCCATAAGCATATTTCTAATTTAGGTTGTTTTAATCGCAGCAACTTCAGCTCTTTGTAATCTATCTTATGGTAGATCTTTTTTTTATTTTATTTTTATCAATTGCATTCTTTTTTAACAAATATAAAAGAGATTCATAATGTTTGTGAGAATAAATTTATTGTCTGCTGGTTTTTAAGAGTTCAGCTCCAAAGGATATTAGAGAAAACAATAGGAGAGTCATTGAAAATTATTATGTAGATTTTTTTATTTTTGTCCAATTATAAAAGTAGATTAAAATTTCTTGGCAAGTCAAAGCATAAACTGGCAGGATAAATTGACTTTTTGGAGGGATGTTAATTCCTTTTCTTTATCCTGTGGATGCCATCTACATTTCTTAGATAATAATATCCTTTCTCTATATTGCATGCCAGCAAAATATTTTTATTTTGACTCTTTGGTTCTCACAATGCTACCTCAATACTGCTGTCATTTTTTTTTTCAGCACTGTAAGATAGAATAATTTTTTAATTTATGTTTGTGTCAGACAGAAAGTATGTTTTTTTTTTTTTGTAAGAGCTCTTAACACTGTGACTAAGGAATAAAGCTCTCTCCAGCAAAGGAGAGTCATCCAAAGGAATTATGTTTTTCTCAGGAGATAAAACACTAGTGATATGGGAAAACAAATGTATGCTTCATAGATTTTGAAAACGTGTTTTGTTCAGATGCTAGAAGCCATTATTTTTGTTCCTTCTTTATTTTTAAATTAGTTCTTTGGTACTTCCATGTATATGTATGATGTGCTCTTATCGCTCTTTCTCTTACCCATGTGTGCCTTCCTTCTATCTCAGTCAACCTGTTTCCTTTCTACAAGTCTTTTTTCTTTATTCTGAATCTTAAAATACTGATTTTGGGTTTTTCTATAATGTACAGAAAGTTAATATTTTGTGCCTGATTGGCTATAAATTCCATGTTTGTTACAAAAAAGGGCTGTTCTTCTTGAGTGTTAAATTAGACATATAAACAAATAGGTGGAAATATGCTTCAATAATCATTTTATTTTCTTCAGACAAGGTTTCAGAGTATAATAATATCGTCTGTCATTAGGGACCAAACCTTGTCTCAACTCATGACATAGTCTTTGCTTCTGTCTTCTAAGAGATGGGACTATGTATGCATAAGTTTGTGCCCTGCTCACAAAACTTTGCTCAGAAAACAAGAAATAATCATAATTTTGCCTCCAGACTTTGGTGTTCCCTCTAAAGTATTCAGTTTTAGGATGCATTTTAAGATAAAATGTCCAAAGACATTCTCTTATACCAAGTAAATATTCATTGACAAAGTAATAATTTATACTGCAAATACTCGAACATATAACAAGTTTTATTTAATAGTCAGTATTATTAATAATTAATTAATAAATTGTTTATATTTGATACATCCTTAGAAATGTAAGGCAGATAACAATCTCTGACTTCTCATTTTTTTGTCTTTCTCTTTAGTAGAAATCTTGTTCAATTTACTGAATATATTATAATACTTAAAGTTTATACTGAGATACTTTTGCTATATATTATCTATAAATGACTTAACATTGTCGAGAAAACAGGAATGTTGTGGTTTGAGTTACATTAAAATATACCAGCATTACTTAATAAAAAGCACATTTCTTATTTGTGTTCAATCTCTAGTTTTTATAGGAATGCTGAAATATTTGCATTTTATTTTAATAGTTCTAAACATAACAAGGAGGTAAGTAGTATGGTGTTCCATTTTGTGATAACTGTTTTAATACACTAACCTCTAAGTTGTTGAAATATATTGATTGACTATTTTACCCACAGAGGCTAATAGCTGAGTCTACACATGGTGCATTCTGTTTTTCATTCTGGCAGTATTAAATGTATTGGGTTGAACTGATTGAAATAAATCATATTCTGTATTTTTTTTCTGTGAGACTCACTAGAGCTTTCTGTATTATTTAATTTAGTTCATTAAATTAAATATTACATGAGTCCATATGTTGTTTTCTTAAATTTATATCCCAGCCAGACGGCCATCAGTACCTTAAATACTACAAACTTGCTTGTTAATTCTAAGCTTTATGTATTACTTCAATACTGAGGACACATTTCCAACCCAGATTGTATTCCCACATAGTTTCTTCTCCATTTATTTGAGGCTTAGCAAGTTTATCAAGGGTTGTTGTTGATCATCAGTAACCATGATAATTGAAGCATATTTGCTTTTTTGAAAATTGTGAAATGATGTCTCTTGGATGCCACATGGCGTAGAACAATAGTTCTTTCAGATGTAGTTCTAGATTTAGTAAAGTCCTACTGGTACACAGCACACAATAATGGAAGCAAATCTGTTTAGGTAAAATACTTGGGAACAAGAGAAGGTGGCAAGTGATTATGTAGTGACAATGGTCAATGTACATAATATATGAAAATATCATGATAAAATTCATCACTCTTACTTTCATTTCTGTTGCTGTGATAAAATACCTTGATCAAAGCAACTTAGGAGGGAAAGAATTTATTTTGTCACTCAATTCGAGGAAATGATCTATTATTATATGGAAGTCAAGGCTGGAACATGAAGCAGATAAGTCACATTACATCAAAGGCAGAAAGTAGAGAGAAATAAATGGATGCATGTTTGTAGCTCTGCTTTCACTATTCAGAAAATTTAGAGTAAAAACCCCTGCAGAGTGGTGTTAACCAATATTCAGATTAAGTCTTCCTCCATTAAGGCATTCAAGACAATCCTCAATAGACACCCACATAGTCCAACTTTATCTTGACAATTTCTCACAACTTGGGTGATTCTAATTTGTTGACAATTAAAATTAATCATTAAAGCTGTATATAATGAATACACATCAATTTGAAAAGAAAATCAGTGAGACCAAAAGTTGGTTGTTAGAGATTAATAAAATGGACAAATCTGAATCTGCAATGTATAAGATAAGAAAGGTAAAACAACTTGCCAAAATTATACATGAAAATGAAATATTATCAGCTTCATATAAAATGTACATGAGAGAATACTATGAATAATGGTAGGTAAAACTGGATTATTTAGAAAAAATAGAACAGAATTTACCAAGAATAAATAACAGAGAAACAGAAAATATGAAACAACATAGATGAGGAGAACAGAGAGTGACTGGGGGGGTGGGAGGGAAAAGGGATTTTGAACAAGGGGATATATGGATAAATAATGAGACTTTATTCAAAAAGATAAAGTATAAACATAATGTCTCTTAAAAAATGATTGATCAGCTAACAAAGTATCTCAACAAAGGATAGGCTGCGTTCTAAATATTTATTCTACTCTCACTTCTAATTAAAAACAAACAAACAAACAAGAAACAAAACCAAAACACTGTTTTCCAACACAGATAAAGACCACTACAGCAGACCACAACAGGTCAAATGCATGGAAAAGTGATTGTAGCATTCTCAGCCCCAGTTGTTACACCTAAAACATAACTACTATGCTTAAATAAATTTTGTAAGAACAAGAGAATCAGGAAACCCGATCTGAGACTACATATCCTGAAAATTTGAGGGAAGCTTCACCCGTGATATTTCAACACTGTTGATGCTGAAGCAATCCTAGTAATTCACAACATCCACCAACAGATATAATAACGAACAGGGGAATGTCATAGCTATTGATAGTAATGGCTGGCTGTGAGTACTATCATCTCTCCAATATCAAATAGTCAGTCCTGACATCATATTTCAACTAATGGTAAATAGACAGGGGTGTGTGTGTGTGTGTGTGTGTGTGTGTGTGTGTGTGTGTGTGTGTTTGGCGTCTGGGTGTTTATTTTTCTTTTCCTCCCACTGTGGCCCAGCTTCACACATCCCTGAGAGAGTAAGGCCTCCCATGGGGAGTCAACAAAATCTGGCATAAAAATTGAAATATGATGTCAGGATTGACTATTTGATATTAGTTTAGATGGTCTCTCAGAGTCTAAATAACATCTGTTCTGGACCTTCTAGTTTTCATCAACTTCCATTGAGAAGTTGGATGTTATTCTGATGGTTCTGCCTTTATAAGTTGCTTAGCCTTTTTTTCCTTTATAGCTCATAATATCCCTTCTTTATTCTATATGTTTACTGGTTTGATTATTATCTGATGAAGTGATTTGGGGATTTAATCTATTTGGTGTTATGTAAGCTTCTTTTAGCTTCACAGGCATTTCCTTTTTTAGTTTGGGAAAGTTTTCCTCTATTATTCTGTTGAATATATTTTCTGTACCTTTGAGCTGATATTCTTTCTTTTTTTTCTTTTATTCCTATTATTCATATATTTGATCTTTTCATAGTGTCCATGATTTCCTGGATGTTTTGTGTTATGATTATTTTAGCTTTAGTGTTTTCTTTGACTGCCAATTCTATTTTTTTCTATTCTATCTTCAACATCAAGGATTCTCTCTTCCATTTCTTGTATTCTGTTGGTTATCCTTACTTTTGTAGTTGTTGTTCATTTACTCAGATTTTCCATTTCTAGGAATCCCGTGTTTTGTGTCTTCTTTATTGCTTCTATTTCAATATTTAGGTCTTGAACTGCTTTTTTTTCTCATGGTTTGATTGCTTTTTCTTGACTTTTTAAAAGATATTCATTCCATTTTTTTGTTTGTCCTCTTCTTGAATTTTAAGGGAATTTTTTATTTCCTCTTTAAGGGCCTCTATCAACTTCATAGTTTTTTTAAAGTATTTTTTTCCTTCTACTTTTCCTATATTGTGATATTCAGTTTTTCTCTTTTAGAACTGCTAGGTTATGATGGTGCCATATTGTTCTTTATGTTGTTGTATAAATTATTGCATTGATGTCTACCCATCTCTTCCTACAAATGGTGAAAACAGTGTCTGTGTCTCACTCAAGGACTTGTTTATGGTACATTCTGCTCTGGCTGTGTCTTATAGAGACACTCATGGTCCAATCTAAGACCTTGGTCCTATTGGAGCTACAGATAATGTGTCTCAAAGTGCCACTGAGGCTTCAGGTTGATTAATAGATGTGGGGGAGTAATGAGACATATAATTTGCAGGGTTTGATGGGGTGTTTATGAGGTGTTAGTGGGCTTATTTTTTTTTATTCACTACAGCCTCTGCTTTATCAGAGACATGAGCAACATTTTATTCTACCTTAACTATGCTATTTTTTAAAATAAACTAAACTCTATTTTGATTTCTCACTCTAGTTATTGTAAAAAAAACTCCAGTCATCAAAATCCTTTTTAAACTAACACTATTATTGTACAACTACATTGTTTTAGGCAATCAGTATAGCTTAGGAGGAAATTATCTTCATAAAAATCCACAGATATAAATTCAGTGGAACATGGTATTTTTTTCTTTTTTGGAGGCAAACACACTGCATTACAATCAGTGGGGATCTCCCCATAGCCCCATTCACACCATGCCAGATGCCAGAGAAAGATGGCAGCAGCAAACATGGAAAGACACACACAGCACAAGCAAAAAACGTTCTGGAGTCTGTGGTCAGGAAGCCTTGCATTACCTGAGATTCACTCACCAGGGAATTTCCTTTTGGAAGACTGACACCTCGAACTTGAATTGCCATCTGCTGGTTCCTCTGAAATGACCATAGACAATTAAGAATATTGGGTTTGCTGTGTTACACATAATGTAATGCTCTCCTTTGTTTATATTATATATATACATATATATAACATATATATATCATAGGAATACACATATTTTTATTAACTTGTGTTGGAGGACTTCTTCTTCCTCTCAGTATAATATTCATTTAGGTTTCTTTGCAATGCTAACTTAGTGGTCAAGAGTTACCTTAATTTATACCTGTTCTCAAACATGCTTATTTTTTTAATCAATTTTAAGACATAGATTATTTTATTCAGTGGCAATAAATACAGGCATGAACCACCACACAGTACCAGCATGGTACCATTTTATAGGAGATCTCTGAAGGCAGTGGGAATCTGCCAAGGAAGTAAAAAAGAAAAAATGTGTGGATTTGTGTGTTAAATTTCAGCTTAGCACTGTTGCTCTATGGTCTTAATGGGGTCTGGTCTTAATGTTGCTCACCAAGGCTTCAAGGACTGACAGGTTCCTCTGTGGCTGAATTTACTCCTCTCTCTGTCTCCATGACCCCTGTAATACACCTATTCCTTATGGTTTGTGTTTCTCAGCACCAGAAAAATTACATTACCAAATGGAGGTCTATCCTGAAGTCCATTCAGATTAACATTCATAAGATAGACATATTCCTGAGCACTGCTTTGGACATCTTTGGAGATGAATATATTCTCTTCTAGGTAGGGATATTTCAAAGTCTGTCCACAGTCTGATTATCAACCCTTTCTCAATATTTCTGTGCTTTTCCACTGCTTGGTGTTTATGTTGAGATGGTGTCTTTTCTCTGATGAAGTATTTCATTGGACATGACAGATACTGAGACATGGAGAAACATGAACATGACTGTCCATATGAGTTTCAGTATTGCACCTTGAAGCTCTGCAAAGATGTGTAGATGAGTATACAATATACTCATCATGTTCAAGCATGAGCAGTAGTGGAGCTTTCTTGACAGTATTATACATTTAAGCTGTAAGCCATACTTGGAGAGTCAGGGTGCTGTATGTATGATTTGAAGGTGTTAAGGAAAACACAGATCTTTAAAGATCTTGACAGCTGTTGACAGGGAAGGATAGAAGAATGTAATCTTTTCCAAATAACTGCTTTTTTACAAGATAAAAGTCTTATTTTGTGAAATGATTACTTTAAGACCTTAAAAGGTCATATTTTTGACTTCAAAACTTCGAAGTTTAAAAACAGTGTGGGGAGAGGAGGGTAACTACAAAGGATGTGCTTCCCCCCGCCGCCCCCCTCCCACACCTGCACATTTTCCTGGAGTGTGGTACCTATATAGCCACTGTTTTAACCCTTCTCAAAAACAAGTGTTTGTTTGTCAAGGCAGATTGCAAAACTATTCTTACAACAAACATATCAAATATACAATTCATCATAAGACTGTTGGGCAGTATTTTGTTTGGAAATATAGGGGTAATCTTTCCCTAGTGTGGTTTTTGTGAGCCTGACCTTTAAGGGCTGAACTGTCTCTTCAGCCCCCCTAGTGTGGTTTTTGAATGAGAATGACCCACATAGAAAGATATGCTTGAATTCTTTGTGCTTAATTAGTGGAACTGATTAAGAAGAATTGGGAGGTGTGGCCATGTTAGAGAAGATCTACTAATGACCATGAGTTTTGTAGGTTTAAAGGCCCATACCAAGCCTAGTATCTTTTTGTCTATGCCTGTTGCCTGAAGATCAGGATGTAAAGCTCTCAACACTTGTTTCAGCTTCATGCCTGTCTGCTTCCCAGCATGATAACATGGACTCAACTAACCTCAGTAACCATGAGCCCAAATTAAATACTTTCCTTTTATAATCATTGCCTTGGTTATGTATCTATTCACAACACTAGAATAATAACTAACATACCTTAAAAGTTATTTTTGTTCTAAAATTCTAAATATTATACATATATACATATTTAATTTTTATAATTTATTTGATTTTACTGTAGCCCACTTGGTACGTTAATAAATTTTGCTAGATACAGGCACAAGGAAGGTTTAACAACAAAAATTTTAGCAGATATCTTGTGATTCCTCCTCAAACAAGCCACCCTGGCTATCATCGAAAACAAACAAACACGAACAAAGACATGATGAAATATTGAATTATTATATAGTGTTTATGAAAGTGTAGAGTTAGACAACTATAAAGGAACTCATCATGGAAATTTCTAGAGAGATTAAATTTGAGCTCTTATATAATCCCCCTAGCTGTGAAAATACCTGTGAAGGTCTTTATCACAAGGGGATTTGTGTGCTCAGGTTTATTGTTATTCACACCAGATACAAAATGAGACCACTCTGGATACCATCAGCACAAAAATGAGTAAATAAAGGTGTGACATAACATGGTCAAAGGAATGAAGTATAATGAAGATTTCCATGGGGGCTCTAAGAGAAGTTCCAGGAGGAAAGATCAAGGACCTTATACCTCAGATGCTTTTTGTTCCCTGGATTGTTCTTGGATATGATTTCATGCTTTCTGCAACAACATTTACATTTAATTTATAGGATAGATTTATTCTTGTTGGATGTCAGAACATAGCTATAGAATCCAATCTGGTGAAAAGATAATCTAAGAGCTGTCCTCAATGTACCCTGGATTTAGATATAGCTTTTTGCCTTGCTTTCATGCTTTTTCAGATATAGTGTATAGTATGTGCCAGGCAACTTAAATTGGTGTGTTCTGGGAAAGTTCTGGGAAAGAACTGCTCTGATAATATTTAGTATGTACTTACTAACATTTATTTACATGTTTTTCTGAACTCAAGCAACTTTCCCTGGATCATTGCTTTATTTGTCACATTTATATATAAACATATACAAAATGAAATAAAATTATCTACAGTATTAGCATAAAGTATGCTTCATCTTTTAAGTACCTCAAATTCCTGGTCTTGCAGACAGATACACATAGGTCTGTAAAACGAAACAGTTGGTACCTAAGCAAGAAGTAAATAGACTATATATAATAGAAATAATGATATTTTCTGGAAAAAGATGGACAAAAATGCTAGCAGAAGTAAGAAAGACAGAAACACATTTTTTTTTAACTCTCATATGTATGTGGCTTTCTTGTGAGTTTATGTGTGTGTGTGTGTGTGTGTGTGTGTGTGTGTGTGTGTGTATGTATGTGCAGTTTTGAAAATACAGAGGAGACCATAAAAAGAGAGGAAACATGTTAAAGACAGGTAAAGTTCAAAAATCCAAATAACTTTATTTAACTATAAAAGAACTATAAGTAATTGATGACCACTAAGGGAAGGAGAATGAAACCCTTCAGGGATGAGCTCTGTTGTAGATTGTGCAACATAAGGAGATCACCCCTAAAATTGTACATATAACTAGCACAAAAACAGCTCAGAAGTATACACAGACACACATACACACACATATTGCACACATATATAGACAGGTGTAACATAGTCATTAATGAAAAAGCAGCTATCAATTTGTGAGGGTAGATACAGGGGTAGGCACAAAAGATCAGGGAGGGGCGAAGGAAAAAAAAAGGAGGGGAGGAAGCGATGTAATTTATTTTAAATTAAACATATTTTAAAATGAGCAAAGCACTTGGCTATTAATGTCTTCAAAGAGGATAGACTAGTGTAAGATCACATGAAAGTATGTTCAGCATTATCAATCACCGTATAAATGAAAACCAATCCCATTAGAAAATGTCATATTACAAACCAGGAACAAATGAATAAGCCAGCAAACAAAAACAAACAAACGCATCTCAAAATAGCATTTGTTGGGCATATGGAGAAGTTTTAACACATGTGGTAGGTATAAAAAAATATAGTCTCTATAGAAAGATTATTGTGGTTATTTAAAAGATAAAATTTCCATAGTTCAGATAGTGCCAATAATTTAACATATATTCTCTACAAGAATCTATATACTGGTCATTGTAGTCTACATATAGCAGAAATGGCATGACATCCCTTTCCAGCCAATAACAGGATAGTTAATCAAAAAGGCTACATCCTCATCCTCATGACCTAAGCAGCTTCTGATGGTCCTTCCAATATCATTAAATTGAGCAGTAGGGAACAAGAGACACATTTAGATTGCTTAGCTTATATTCAAATCAGCCTTGTTTTACAACATTAGAAAGTGTAGATTATCTTTGACACTGGTCAAATTAAAGATAAGTAAATTTTGTTATAAAGGCACAGCAGACTTACCCTTTTAAATAAAGCATTTTAGACAGATCATGTGACATGTAAACAATGTGGATATTTGCTGTGGGATTATTTGTCCCGCCTACTGGTTTCATAAAGCCCTGATTGGCTGGAAGGCAGACAGGAAGTGTGGGTGTGGTGAAGGCAGACAGGAAGTGTGGGTGTGGTGAAGGCAGACAGGAAGTGTGGGTGTGGTGAAGGCAGACAGGAAGTGTGGGTGTGGTGAAGGCAGACAGGAAGTGTGGGTGTGGTGAAGGCAGACAGGAAGTGTGGGTGTGGCGAAGGCAGACAGGAAGTGTGAGTTTGGCAAAGGCAGACAGGAAGTGTGGGTGTGGCAAAGGCAGACAGGAATTCTGGGTGTGGCTACCAGACAAGAAAACTCTGGGAAAGGCAGAGGACAGTGCCAGCAGATGCTGATGAATCAGGACAAGAATGCGGCTTTGAGAAAATTACTAAGCCACTTGGCTAATCATGAGTTAGTTTAAGATTTAAGAGTTAGCAAGTTATAAGCCTGAGCCATAGGCCAATCAGCATCAAATTAATATTGGATTTTATGTGATTATTTGGGACAGATGGTCCAGACTTGGGGCTAGTCTGGGCCTGAAACTCATACTACAGACAGTTTCGCTAAGTAAAATCAGCTTTAGAGAATATCATGTTTTCTGTTTTGACTTAATTCTGCTCTAAAAGTAAAAATTAAAAACAGTAATTAGAACTGGGGCTTCCATGGACTGGAAGAACTGAATGGTACATTTTGTTGAATAGAAAAAAGATGTCTACTTTTCTAAGATAACTAAAAATAAAAATTTTCTAAAATCATTTAACTCAACATTTGATAATTGCCAATATTAAAAGTCAGTTTTATCATAAGAAATTCAAAGGGAAAGTATCATCTAGCTTTCTTTTAAATATAAATATGAACAATGTAAAAATATTCTCCAAACCAAAGTAACTTTAAAAATTAATAATATTAAGACTCTTTAATCATTAACTGAAAAACTAAGCAATTGTATGAGCTCATCTCTTGTCTGTAAATTGCACATCCTACCCCAACATATTATTTCTCACAATAACTTGTCAATAAACATATTTTTGAATAAAATTATGAGTTGCAAACAATGTAGCAACTGCACTGAAGTTATCTGAGCATTAAGGAATCTGTCAGTATATGTACAATTGTGTTGAAGTGAATCTCTTTTAAATCTTAATGTTACATACATTACTATGAAAGACTTTATAGTATTATAAAGTAAATTTATATGCTATATTTTATATGTATTCTCTCTTACCAAAAATTTATTCCTCCATATATCTGCTGGATAGGTAGTATAATATGTATTTTGTTTTCTCTCAAAATTTAAAGTAAAGCCCCGGGTTAGAACTACTGCTTATTTACCTATAGTCAGCCATTCTATATAACATTCCTTAACATTACCACATATGAGAAATGCTGAATCTTCTGTTTGCTTTAAATTTAAAATGCCTTTTAAAGTTGTTCTTTTAAAGACAGATAGCCTAGAAATATTAACAGGCAAACACAAAATAAACAAACCAAAATTTAGATTATAAATGCTGTGAGTTAGTCTTGAGGGTACGATGTTGATTTCCTGTATAATTTAAGAGTTACTGAATCCATAGTAAGCAGAACAGAAACAGTAGTCTGTGGGGAATTCTATTCTATTTCACTCTTTTCCATGTGGCTAGTACTTTTCTTGATCGGGATCAGCAAAGAGAATCATTAGCACGACACTTATTTGTATCTTGATTAACATTTGAACAAATTAACTGCTGTATTTGTCAAAACAGACTATTGATTTCAAATTTGACAAAGTTAAGAAAAATAATTGGCTTACTAATGCTTTTTTTCTAATACTTTTTTTTTTTTTTTTTTGGATGGTCTCTAGTTCATAAACATTTCCCTTAGTTCTTTTTTTTTTTTCTTCTTTATTTTGTATTTATCAAAAAAACAGTAAAAAGAATTTAAATACTTTTCTTAAAAACAACATTTCTTGCTTCTGATATTACACTTTGAAAATTCATTGGTTTTATTATTAAAACTGAGTTTAGTAAAGATGTGCTAATGGTGAGTTAACTGATGCTGCATCAGAGTTAAAACAGACAATCTGTACCTAACTTGATGCTGATGATACAGTGGATATGTGTTGGTTTAGAAAACCATCTCCTCTGCATTTATATGCATTTCTGTATTGAGTAGCCAAACTATTGTGCGTCCTTAAAAAAGTGAATGCTATTAATAGTAGTTAAGCATGCTTGTTTCTTAAAGATGATTTTGTTTGGTTTGTCTTTTATTAGAAATGACATCGATTGTCTTGAGTGAGCTATTCATTAATATATTTGTGATTCACTAAAATATTAGAAATTTTTTAAGGTCAATATTAAACTTGAAAGTATAGCAGAATAACAAAACACCAGCTTAATCTAAAGCCCTGAGAATATTAAAAGAAATAATGTCTTTCTGTCCTTTGGCTTTAACTTGCTTTTCTTTTTTTTAACTTTTTATTTATAAAATAAAGTCTTGGTTATCATGTATCCCCTTGCTCCCACTCTTTCCTCCTCCCAATCCTTCCTAGTCAGTCTTCAACCTCCCCTCTCCATTCCCTCTCCAAAGAGGGCAAGAAGCCCCAAGATGGGTCATCTCAGCATGGTGCATCCACTCCAAGCAAGTCTTATTTCCTCATCCTAAAATCAGGACTGGGTTAACTTGCTTTCCTAGAAAATAAAAGAGATGATCTTTAAGGCATTTGATGAATCTAAGGTTTTATGATTTTGTTAACTATCTGTATACTTCTGAAAGGATATAAATTTTTATATGACAGGGTCATATTAGATTATACAGTGAGGCCACATTAAAGAATAACAACAATAGTGAGAAACTTGTAATCTTGAGATTTTGGTTAGAACTTTGTACATACACTCACAATGTCCCACAAATGCAGATTACCTACAAAGCTTATGTCTGTGGCAGATTAGAGATCAGATCATGTGGTGTCATTCTTGGTGCTTAGGGCATCTCTTACCAAATATTAGGACTAGAGTTGAAAGCCATCTCTAATATCAAGAGGTATTCCAGGAGAAAGACTCTGGGTTGGTTATATAGCTGTATTTTCTTTTACAATCTCTTAGAATTAGCTATGCTTGTGCATAATTTTCATAATTTTGTCCAAGGAAGACCTTCCACCTTGGTATGAGGCTGATTCCACAATTGTCTTCTTTCTCTATACTGGAGTTTTCCTGGGAAGCAAGCAAGATATCTCCTTGGAATCTCATTACTCAAGAACATACATTATCTTCCGTTAGTGTGGTTTTATTAGAATCTGTCATTTTCTGTTTTTTGGTTTTGCTAAATATTCTTTCTAATTACCTTACAGAATATAATTTTATTTTAGTTGCATGATGGACTTAAATTCTTAATGATAAGCTGTTGTTTTGAAAGGACCTTCCTATTTAGAGTTGTATTTGGCAGTGACATTTTCCTTATAAGGAGTTTTTCTTGGCAGTGTGTTGATGATTATTTTCCTGTTTACTTTACTATATATATATATATAAAATTTTGCAAATAAGTTATAATACTAAAGTATTACATTTAGACCTTGAATTATTACTTTTGTCTCTTCTTGGAAGGAAACAAGGATGTTTTCTTTCAGTTTTTGGGGGGAAGGAAGATAAAGGATGAAATGAAAAACAGCAACAATGTGCACACAAAAGAGAGAGAGAAACACAGAGCATTGCTTTCTGAATTTCAACTCTAGTTTATAGTTTGTAGTTATATAAAGATAGAAGTTCTTTTGTCTCCTTTGCTTTCCACCTCAGTATTTATGGTTGTACCTTATCCTCTCCTCTCATTCATATTAGCTACACAGGCAACATAGTAAACATCATCACAGCACTATTACCAACCACATGTAAAGAACCCTGGGATATACATTCAATATCGTAAAGACAACAACATCACTGAATCTGTGAAGGTCTGGTCTTGTACTCAGTTGCTTGTGATAAATGGCCTCAAAGAGAAGGTATATAACATATGTGCATGTGTGATCAAAACATCACAAAAGCGAACATGTCAGAGAGGGCAAAGAATTGAACCAGAAGGTAAATTCATTATTGCTAACATATGAAGGGCTATCAGTAATGTAGCATATTAATTTCTTTTGACATGTATTAGAGAATGTCAGTGTTAAAAATATGCTTTCTTGCGTGGCAGTATCATAGCCAATGGGGTTTATCCGTGGCATGATTATTGCTAATTGAAAACTTCTCCCAATATTCCACCATGACGACTTGCAATATAGTCAGCATTGGCAATTTTTGACAGTCTCTATGGAGACTGAATAAAAAAATATGCTTTTTCAATCTCTCTTTAGTATGCATATTTTCTTGCCTGATGGAATAATAATTCTTGTAATGAGAATGAACACACCTCCATAATATTTTCAATGTGATTTTCTGCTATTATGAATACTTTTATAATGGAGACTGATTAAATATGGTCATATAGAAATGAATTTTGCTCATTGTTTAAATTTTTGTACCATTTAAGTAACTCACTGCCAGAATATGAATGATTTTTTTTTTGGCAGGAACAAAATATGCCAATAATAAAAGGCATTTCAAGTGTGTAAGAAGTTAACAACCAATTTTCTTGATATCTCTGTTGATGATGTTCATAAATTCCAAGTTCATTTTCATGGCATAATATTGTTATTAGTATTAGCATTAAATCTGAAATGATGGGTAATTCATATCTATTAGACAAAAAGTCTTCTTCTATTTAGGAAATTCATGTTGCTGTTGAGTAACTCACAGGTTTTAAATTAGATTTTCTGATTTGCATCAGAGTTGAAGCTGTAAATAGTTTTCTAGAATATATAATTGAGTTAATACTGAGTTTGTAGATCATACCATCCTATTAAAATACAGAAATTTCTATTAACATTTGAGCTATGATTGAAGAGATGCAAATGAGCACATAAGACAGCAAAAAATGTAGCACTGATATGCACAGTATTGCAGAGCTCTTCAGTTGATTCACTAGAGAATAACAAAGAAAACTGAATTGAGTCATATAACATTTAATGTATCCCTTAAAGACAGTTATACCATGGATGTAACAAGGTGAGAAAAATACAGAGAGAAATAAGAATTTTTTGTATTGACCAAAGGAAGAAAAACTACCTCACACATTTGACTTATCAAATACAGAGAGGCTTCCAACTTTATTTGTCACAGTTACAGAGGAAGCAAGTAAACCACTTGATCTATTTACAAGTTTTTATGATCATATGAATGAAGTTACTGACAGCCTGGTATTTAACAGGACCGTTTTAATCTAGTGGTGTCTTAGTGGTGTGCTATTGGCAGATTAATAAGTGAATGATACAAAGTGAAGTCTGACACAATACATTTTTGTGATCTGACTTTAATGGAAAATTTTACAGTTGCTCTCCTATGCACTTTCAAACAGATGATATGTGGTTTTTACCCTTCATCACCTTCTCTTTCTGTTATTCTGTCATCAATTTGCATTGACTCTGTCACTGCTGTGAGAATGATTTTCAAATCAGGACCTCCACAGGATGCCTTTCTCCACCCTATATTTATTCAAGTTAATTCATTGAAATTTGCCCTGGGGTGCCATGATCTTCACTTCTGCTACAAATAAAAAAGAAAGAAAAAAATTATTTCTTATCTTCACTCAAAAACCTGTGTGGTTTCTGGAGTTTATCCTCTCTGTTTTTCTACCTCAGTGCTTTTAATCACATATTTGTTATCTTAGACTTTCTGTTTGAATCTTCTTCCTTTTTTACATTTGGTTGTTTTAAACCCTGGCTCCTTAAGTTATCATAATGCTTTCTAATTTCTTCCCACTATTTTGTATTCCTATAATAAGGTGGCTTTGATCATTACTGTTAGGCACCCAACTTGGATTTATTCTGTGCCAATGAGGTGACCGTCAGTGATGCAAAAGTCATACTCCACTTTCATCATTTATTTCTTTTCTTCTTTAGATGCTTTGTATTTAAGATAAAATGTTAAAAGTGACATTTTATCTTTAATATTTTTTATTTAAAAGACTAGAGGTGGTATATTATGGATATGTATAGTTAATCTCTCTCTCTAACACATGCTCATGTATTTTTTTTGTGTGTGTTGAGCCATTTATTCACCCATATGAACATTAGAGCAGTAGGGTATTATAGGGTAAAACTGAGTTCATCTTTACCTCAGCCCTGAGTCATAGCCAGAAAAAAATACAAGGATAAAAGCAGTATTAAATTACTTCGACATTATATTTAAGAATTTGTCCTTAGCTAGTTTGTGAAACCTGTGCAATATTTAGAAGATTATGTCCCCTGGAAGATTACTTAGAATGGAACTTAAGTCATTATAACTCAAACTTCAGAAATCAAACTTCATTACTTATGTTGTTCTACACATTAAGATTTTTCCCCTGGATTTTCCTACTAAGTAGCTCAAAATCATAAACTACCAAAAGTAATAACAAACCCAACAACAAAATTCCACAACAAATGACATAAATCTCTAAATATTGTTTAAACAAAAGCCCCAAAGCCACTCTATTTCCTTCCCACATTATACAATGAAGCATTCCAGAATGTTTTTATTATTACTCATATATCTTTATTGTTTTCTTACTCTATTTGACCAATTCTAAGTCAACTTATACTCATACATCACTACTAAAATAATTCCTATTAGTTAAGCCATTGAGGAACCAAAATTTGTAATGAAGAGTTTCTTTCTCTAGCCCCATATCTTTTTTGACAATATTAATTCTCATGTTGTGTTTTAACTGTCTTTCTCCTTTCATATACAATGATAGATAATCTTCTTGTTGATATAAGAGATACCTGACAAATTAATTTAAGGAAGTAAAGTTTTATTTTAATGCAGCTGAAAGATACAGTCTATCACAACAGAAAACTCTTAGTAGCAGGAGGTCAGTGAAGTTGGCTCCATTGTTATCTGCAGTCAAGAAAGAGATGCATATTGATGCTCATTTTCTTTTTGCCTTTCCATGAACCCAATCCCATGGAATATTGCTACCCACAATTAATGAATCTTCTCACTTGCATTAGTTCCACACAGAAACTCCTTCATCGGAATGGCATAATTTGTCTCTAGATCATATAAATTTATGATAAAGATTAACTATCACACGTAGTACAAGGTAGAACACTCTGCCTTTTTTTCCGTCTCTGCTACATTTCCATGTGGTTTATTTTCTTCTCTCTTTACAAAAATTAGTATTGGGGAATCTGAACACTTATGACTTTGCTTCTATTACATATAAAACAACAAATTCTAATGGTGTAAAACAACCGTATAATGTGGAACTGAATAGGAAAAAAAACAAAAAACAAGCCTAGTATTGTGTTGTAATGTTTCTGACACAATCCCACTGCAATATTGTATGTTCTCATGTTTTATATTATTTTTTTCCTTTTATCTTTTATATTTGAACAGTTCTTCATGGAATTATGATACAATCAATAGCTCTCCTTTTTAAGCATTGTTTATGAGCCTTTAGAGTTCCTGAATTCTCTGGATTCCTTTGTACATGGGTGTGACACCAAAACTCATAGAGTTTTCAGAATCAAGTAATACAAGAAAAGTAGATATTGAGTACATATAAGACATGGATAAACAATCCAACCATTGTTAATATATACATTGAGCTATCAGCTAATAGGAAAAAGAATTTGGACAGCATGAAGTTGGAGTAAATAAATTTTGCAGAAAATATTGATATTAGCTTATGGGGACCAGAGAGTGGAAGGTAGTAATTTGAATGTGGTAATCCTCATGATCTCTTAGGGAGTGGCACTATTAGGAGCTGTGGCTATGTTAGAGTAACTATGGCCTTATAGGAAGGAGTGTTCACTGTGCGGAAGAGCTTTATGGTTTTCTATGCTCAGAATACTGCCCAGTGTGTCAGCTGACTTTCTGTTGCCTGCAAGATGTAGGACTCTTGGGTACTACTCCATCACCAGGTCTGCCTAGAAGCCATCATGCTCCCCATCATCATGATATTGAACTGAACTGCTGATACTGTAAGCAAGTCATAACAGTTAAGCATTTTATTTCATAAGTGTTGCTGTGATCACGGTGTCTTTTTAGTTATAACATCATCTTGATTATGTCTTTTTAAAATAATTTTGTTTCTTTTTTATCTTTTTTATTATGTATAAAGTCTCATTTTTTATCCATGTAGCCCCTTATTCAAACTCCCTTTCCCCTCCTGCCCCTCCCAGTCACTCAGCCACTCTGTCACTCTGTCTTCTCCCTATCTCCTTATCTCTTCCCCAGCAAGGGCAGGAGGTCCCAAGGTAGCTTAGTTCAGCAACCACTCCAGGCAGATCTGCTCACCCCAACATCAAGACTGGGTAAGGTGTTCCTCTGGAGGGCATGGGCTCCAAGGTGTTTCAGATCTCAAGCTGTTCAGTAGTGGTGGTTTGCAGCTTGGACATGCTTTGCTTTTTGTTTCAAGTTCACTAATGAGTGAGTACATCCCCTGCTTATCTTTCTGTGTTTGTGATACCTTGCTCAGAAGGATATTCTCCAAATCCATCACTTTTTCTTACTGCTGAGCAGTACTCCATTGTGTAGAAGTACCACATTTTGTTAATCCATTCTTCAGTTGATGGGCATCTAGGTTGTTTATAAAAAATTTAACTAAGAAAGGAGGTATGGCCTTTTTAAAGTAGTTATGCTGCTACTTTTAGAGAATATTTGTCAGTGTGGAGGTGGACTGTGAGGTCATGTACATATTCTAGCCATCCCAAATATCTCAGTTTACTTCCTATTTCCTGCCAATGTAAGACTCTCAGTTCATGCTACTATGTCTCACCATGAGTATAATGGATTAAACCTCTGAAACTGTAAGCTACCACTTCAACTAAATGTTTTTCTTTGTAAGAGTTGCTGTGGTCATAGTGTTTCTTCACAGCAATAGACACTGTAACTAAGACCGAAGTTTGCATCAGTGACTGGGTTATTTTTGTGACAGACCTGACTATATTTACATTTGAAGGATTATGGATCTTTGGAGTATGAATTAGCAAAGTAGTTGAATGCTTTAAGTGATGCTTATTAGTCCATACTAGTAATACCATGGAAGATAGTGATGATTTGATAAACTGTGGCTGCCTGGCTCAAGAGGTTTTGTAGTAGAAGAATGTTAATATGTGGTCTAGAGGTTATTCTGGTAATATTTTGGTGAAAAAAAATGTCTCCATTTTGTGATTCTACCCAGCTATGTTTCCAACTTGTAAAAGGAACTAAAAAAAGCTTAGAGTTTTCCTTTGTAAGAGTTGTTGCAGTCTTGGTGTCTCTTCACAGAAATAGAAATCCTGGGCAAGACAGTTATCATACATAAGATCCTTTATAACCAATGTCTTTTCTTCTCCAACTTTACTTTCATTGTTTACATGTAAGTTCCTACATATAAAACTCTGACGAATCATCTCTGTCTGTTGTTTGTTGGTGACCTCAAATCTCATCCTTGTTTCTATTTTGCTGTGGGATATTTAATCATATGTAAACCCTGAGATTTCTTGGTTAAATAAAATCAACCTAGGGTCAAGAGATTAAGCCAACAGCTAATTGACAGAAAGTAGCCATAGAAAGATGGAATCCAGAACAATGGATAGAGAAATGCAGAGGAAGTAGTATGAAGAGACTTTATTACTGATAAGAGTAAAGATTCACATGACAAAAAGTTTTATAGAAACAAGTTAATTTAAATTTTAAGAGTTAGTTGGAAACAAGCCCAAGCCAAAGCCAAGCTTTTGTAATTATTAAAAGTCTCCATGTCAGTATTACACAGCTAGTGATATAAAGACCTGTTACACTATTTTACATTTTCACTGCCTTTCGTATTATTAACAGAATTTACTTA
The DNA here is from genome assembly GCA_004025045.1 of Sigmodon hispidus. Classification (NCBI taxonomy): domain Eukaryota; kingdom Metazoa; phylum Chordata; class Mammalia; order Rodentia; family Cricetidae; genus Sigmodon; species Sigmodon hispidus. The sequence continues at coordinate 22,875 of PVIH01007653.1, read as the reverse complement.
ACAGATTTGACAAAGATACCTCAGTATGTGCATCTTGACAACCCTAACCAAAAGAAAAATCTTATATTTCACTCCTCATGTCAGCACAAAAATTATCACATTTCTTATAATGACTTTATTTTTAAAAAGGGGAATATTTTACCTTCATAGTACCTTCATGGAGTTGTCTCTCTATTAAAGGTTGAATTAATAAAAGGAGAAAAGAAAGAAGAAAAATCTGAAAGAGAGAGGATAGAGGCTTCATTAGTGTTGAAATATGAAGAAACTTTACTGTATCAAAATAATTATGTGGTGGTATTTGCAAAAGATATTTTTTTCCTTCTTATTAGAGAATCAAGTTTCACTTAATTCAACTCAACAAATTATAGAAAACAATTTGAGGGAATTCTTCTAAAGTGTGCTTGTTACTTCAAGGGTATTCATGACAACTAATGCACTATTGACTTTTTTCTATTGCTTTAAATTGGTATTCTCAATGAGTCATATGCATCATTTTTTACATGAATATTTGGTACCCAGATAATAGTTCTTTTGGTAAAGTTGTCTTCTCGAAATATCTTCTTAGTCCATGGAAGTATAAGTGTGATATAAAGGTTCATAGGTTTTAGTTTACCATGGGCATTACAAATAGCAGTAGTTTGAAAGGCTGTCCGATGTTTGACATGGTCATTGTTGTAGTATACTGTGCTCGTAAATATTATGTCCTGTGTGGAGTGCTGGGAAGACTTCCATTTTACAATTTTTGTGCTCTGGGCATTTTCCAAAGCACCCTCTAAAAGCTGTCTATTTTAAGAGGAAATGTCTTGACCATTCTGTACACTTAAGATCTCATCCCCATCCCCTCCTTTCTATTGCCCATCCCATCGTCAGTTTCTCAGGAGATCTCATCTATCTCTCCTTCTTAGGGAGATCCATACATCCCTCTTAGGGTCCTCCTTCTTAGCTAGCTTTTCTGGAGGGAGCTATGGGATGGTCAGTTTGGAACACAGAGGGACCAGGAGAACAATGAAAGAAATGTCTTGATAGAGGGAGAAATCATGGAGTTAGATAGAAACATGGTGCTACGGAACACACAAGGATGACACCAGCTTAGACTACTAGCACTGATCGAGAGGGAGGGTGCCTGAGCTGGCCTACACCTGTAGACAGATTGCTGAATACCCTGTCATCATAGAACCTTCATCTAGCAATGGATGGAAGCAGATGCGGACAAGATCATAGCCAAGTACGAGGTGGAGCTTCTGGAGTACAGAGTCCTGGGAGTCCAGTCAAAGAGAGAGAAAAGGTGTAATTTGAGCAAGGGGTGTGTGTCAAGATCATGGTGAAGAAATCTAGAGAGACAATTGAACCAAGCTAGTGGGAAGTCATGAACTTTAGAGGCTGACAGCCATGGAGCCTGCATTAGACTAGACTAGGCCTTCTGTATTAGGAAGACAGCCAGCCCTGTAGCTAGGTTTGTTAAAGGGGCCCCTGACAGTGAGATTAGAATTCATCCTGGTGCATGAGCCAGCTTTTTTGTGGGCCCATTGCCTGTGAAGAGACACTTTGCACAGCCTTGATGCAGGGAAAAGGGGCTTGAATCTGCCTCAACTGAATGTACTAGGCTTTGCTCACTCCCCATGGGAGGCTTTACCTTTTCAGAGGAGGTGATGGGTGGTTGGGGGAGTAGGGGAGCATGCTGAGGGAGGTGCAGAGGGTAGGATGAGAGCGGGAACTGTAGTTGGTATGTAAAATGAATTTAAAAATATTAAAATAAAAAAAGACAAAATGTCTCTGTGTCAGTTTAAACTCTCAGTGTCTTGCCTGAGATGATGTGCTGAAAACAGAACACTACATTAGAAAAGTTTTAAGGGTTATCGAAAAGTCACGTTATGGAGCAGGCAGGACTACTCTTGTAAGACACAGTAGAAGTGGCATAGACTGTTTTGCAGTCCTGGAAGAGCCAGTGAAGAATACAAAGGCAATGGTAGGCAAGGAGAAGTGTATTGGACTTCACAAAGCTGAGGCCTCAGGATGAGGCTGTCCACAATCCTGCATAATTTGCAAATAGTAAGACAGCCTGACTGAGCATCAGAAATGCAAGCTGTGGAGCTGTGTTTGCCCGAGGTGGTGTGAAGTAACTGAGGGGGGAAATCTGCTGTGCTAGGGGACTGCAATGTTAGGAACCCACCTGTGAATAATCAATTTTTGGCTGATGACTGTATATGCCTCTGGGTGTTTTTGGAATGCTCACTCTTCCAGCATAGATGTGATATTAATTAGTTGTTCTGTAATCTGCTGTATTTCTCAAAACTGACTTTTATTAAGCAGAATTGCCCACAGTGTTGATACTGGCATTTCAGGCTTATGTGCTACTTGGTAATTATTTCAAGTCTTTTCTATGTCATCAAGGCTGTATTACACTGTCAGCATTTATGTTAATAATGATTACCATGTGAAGCTACAAATGTATGTTTCAAGATTTCCTATGGAATAGCTGCTAATTTGGGTGTGAAAAGATTTGTTTTTATAAAATTTTTTTTTTTTTTTTTTTTTAGATTTTCAGGTATCTTTAGGTATAGACGTTAGACTCATCAGAATGGAGTTTTGGAGTTACTCAACTTATTTAAAACAAAAACAAGACAAGATATTTTTTATGTGCCAGGGGACATGGAGTATAAAGAAATCTTGTCTATTTTAAAACTATAAATGAAACACGCCAGGAAGCTACATGGTCAAGAAACATAATTTAGATTTACTGACTGAGTAATTGAGTCAAATGCTATATACTATAGCTGTGAAGAAAAAATTATTGAATTATTCTAAGGTATTATAATAATTTGTGTGCATTTTAAGGTGTTTGAACAGATCTAAATACATATGTCACCCATTTATGTAGCTACATGATTTTATACACAATACAAGCCTATTTCAAGTAAAGTAACATTAAGAGAATATGTTACAGAGATAAAAGAATTTTGCTTAAATAACTTGTAAAGAAACAGCTCATGTTTCATGTTCAACAAGGACCATTTGTTTAATCACCTTAAATTAATAACAATTTTTAATGATCTTGTAATACAAATGTTTTCACAAATTCTGGATGACTAGGAATTATTTTAGACTGTATGCCTGGGGATATTTTTTCCTTTTTGATAAAAAGAGAGATTTGAGAACTAGAGTGAGAGAAAGAAATATGTGTTGGTAAAGTGCTTGCCTTGGATGCTGACATGAGTTTGAGATCTAGAAGTAATAGAAAAATATCTATGGTTGCTGGATATAATGAGGAAGTTAGCCATATCAAGCAGCCCATGAGATTTAGGAAAAAATTAGATGATAGGTTTGAATATTTCTCATGTCCAAGGTGTTTCAGATCCCAAGCTGTTTAGTAGTAGTGGTTTGAAGCTTGGGTATGATTTGCTTTTTGTTTAAAATGCACTAATGAGTGAATACATACATCCCCTGCTTATCTTTCTGGGTCTGGGATGCCTCACTCAGGAGGATATTCTCCAAATCCATCCATTTGTCGACAAATTTTGGGATATCATTTTTTCTTACTGCTAAGTACTACTCCATTGTGTAGATATACCACAGTTTGTTAATCCATTCTTCAGTTGAGGGGCATCTAGGTTGCTTCCAGATTCTTGCTGTTACGAATAATGTTGCTATGAACATAGTTGAGCTAATGCGCCTCCCTAATGAATGTGCATTTTATACACCCAGAAGTGGTATTACTGGATCACTGGGGAGATTGTTTTCCAGTTTTCTGAGAAACCACAATACTGCATTCCAGAGTAGCTGAACAAGCTTACACTCCCACCAACAATGAAAGAGTGGTCCCCTTGCTCCACAACCTCCCCAGCATAGGCTGTCATCTGTGACTTTTATCTTAGCCAATCTGACCGGTGTCAGGTGGTATCTCAAAGTAGTTTTGATTTGCATTTCTCTGATGGCTAAAGAAGTATTAACAACTACTCATAATTCTTCTGCTCACTGTTCCCTTTTCAATTCTGAACCCCATATTTTGATTGGGTTATTCAAGATTTTGGGCTCTAGTTTCTTGAGTTCACTCTATATTTTAGAGATCAATCCTCTTTCACTTGTAGGGTTGGTGAAAATCTTCTCCCATTCTGTAGGCTGTTGTTTTGACCTATTGACAGTGTCCTTAGCTTTACAGAAGCTTCTCAGTTTCATGAGGTCCCATGTATTGATTTTTGTTCTTAGTGTCTGTGCCACTGGTGTTATATTTAGGAAGTGGTTGCCTGTGCCAATTTGTTGGAGGGTATTTCCCACTTTCTTTTCTATCAAGGTCAGAGTGGCTGGGTTTATGTTGAGGTCTTTGATCCACTTGGATTTGAGTTTTGTGCAGGGTGACACGCTTGGATCTATTTGAATTTTTCTACACACTACCAAGCAGCTATGCCAATACCATTTGTTAAAGATACTATCTTTTTTCCATTGATTATTTTGGGTCTTTTTGTCAAAGATCAGGAGTTCATAGGTTTTGGGGTTAATACCGGGATCCTCAGTTCAATTCCATTGATCCACATGTCTGTTTTTATGCCAGTGGCAGGCTGTTTTTATTACTGTAGCTCTATAGTATAACTTGAAGTCAGGGATGGTGATACCTCCTGAGATTCTTTGGTTGAGCAAAATTGTTTTGTCAATCCTGGTTTTCCTGTTATTCCAAATGGAGTTGAGTATTGTTCTTTCAAGTTATCATCTGTAAAATATTGCGTTGGGATTTTAATGGGCAGTGCATTGAATCTGTAGATTGCTTTTGGAAGAATTCCCATTTTTACTATGTTGATCCTACCTATCCAGGAACATGGGAGAGCTTTCCATTTTCTAATATCCTCTTCAATTTCTTTTTTCAGTGATTTAAAATTTTTGTTAAATACATCTGTTACTTCTTTGGTTATAGTTGCTCCAAGGTATTTAATGCTATTTGCAGCTCTTATAAAGGGTGATGTTTCCTTTATTTCTTTTTCAGCTCTCTATCTTTAGTGTATAGAAGGGCTACTGATTTCTTTGAGTTAATTTGTTTCCTGCTACATTGCTGAAGGTGTTAATCAGCTGTTGGAGTTTCCTAGTAGAATTCTGCAGGTCACTTATTTATATAATCATATTATCTGCAAATAGAGATAGTTTCACTTCTTCTTTTCCAATTTGTGTCCCCTTAATCTCCTTTTGTTCTCTTATTGCTTTAGCTGAAACCTCAAGAACTATATTGAATAGATAAGAGGAGAGAGGACATCCTTGTCTAGTTCCTGATTTTAGTGGGATTGCTCTGAGTTTTTCTCCATTAAGTTTGATGTTGGCTCTTGGCATCTTGTAAATCACCTTTATTATGTTGAGACTTTTAACTTGATTTACAAATTATATGCAATATATTTATTAATCTTTATTTTTCATCAGTCAAAAATAATTTTAAAAAATTAAAGAAAATATTGGATATGGTAAGAAATACATGTTGGTCTGTGTATATAAAAGATACCTTTGAATCAAGAAATAATTAATTTTTCTCATAGATTTTAACTTCAAAAAGAAAATTTATGCTTTATATAGTAGTGCTTTTCCTATGTCTTTAATCTCAGTATTCTTGATTAAAATGTGAGTGAAATTCTGGTCAGTCGAAGGCTAGCCTGGTCTACATAGCATGTACCAAGACTGCCAGTGTTACAGAGTTAGTTCCTGTCTCAACAATTAAAAATTAATAAACTGAAAAAACAAAACTGGGAAAATTTTTATAATTGTGTTTTCTTATTCTCCTTTTATAAAGAAGAATGTAATCATCTCAAAGGAAATTAAAGCACAAAAAAAGATATTCCTATATCTTATGCAAAGTGTTTATCTTAGTGAAGTTCTCAGTTACTGATAATGTCAGTATATTTTCCATTATAGTTGTATACATATTATTTTTGGCCATTTATCTTCCCAAATCTTCCTTTAAACTCCAGAACATGTGTTCTAATGCACATCCACACCATGAGCATAAGTTGCTTTATTTTAGAGATAATTATTGAGAATAAAAAGTCCTATTTATTACATTTCTACAACATTATACACTATTTATACATAATCTCATCCAGCCATTGTAAAATCTACAGAGGCAGCTACTAACCTTATTTGATACATGACAAATCTAAATATCTTGGAGGGTCAACCCTTGTCTTCAGTGGGGTTTATAAATTCATACATAGACTATACCGATGTCATTCTACAACAAAGAATGTGAAACTATTTATTGATCAACATACCACCTAAAGCATTTATTAGGTAATATATTGACAAATACTGTTACATGGTGATACTTTGTCATCTATACAAAAATACACATTTTTTTCCTGCACAAGTGCCAGTAACAGATGAGGTGCTCACAAGAGGAGATAGTTACCTGGTACTTTATATTTTCAGGCATGCAGATATGTTACAGGCAATGATGATAACTCCAACAACTCTGAGACTCTTAAAGTCACAAAAACTAAGACAAGTAAAAGAATACCTTTAGTGATGAGGCCACTTCCCCCTTTTATAAATTTTGACATGCATCTCACAGTCAAAATAGAATAACTAATAACAATGCCAATGAATTATTACAACTACATCTGATTCACTAGGGACAGAGAGACTTGCCTTTTACCCTAAATTTTTAGACCCTGGTGTTCTCCTGAGACTGTAGTGGGTTTTTTAATTCTCATTCAATATTTGATCTTGTCATTGCACAAGAGGGTGAAGCTATATCTTTATTTTTAAACCCTTCTTCCTGAATTCATGCTCAGCCCTAAAAAAAAATTCACACTCTACTTATTAAAGCAAAAGTCTCATAATCTCACTAAGTACTTTCTTAGGATTATTAAATACTCCTCCATCTGTAGTCAGTGTTATTGTTTTTCCAGTGCTACTTTAGCTTTTACATTTGTCCAACATTTCTCTTTTGATGTATTTGCTTTCCCAAAATTTATTTAAAACCTCACCAAATACCTCTAATTTAATGTTTTTATCAAATATTATATTTGTACTTATTCATAATGGTTTGATTGTATCCCAAACTATGTCAAATTATCTTATGCAATTAATAAGATAAACTTAGTTTTCATTTCTTTTCATTGTGATTTCTGAATCTTGACTTTATGAACCCAATAGTCTACCTGGTTCTTGGAAAGTTCTATTTGTGAGAGATTATAACCCCAAATCCTACTCTCGAGGGACCCAAGAGAACAATCTTTGTATTCCTAAGACTTATTCCTGGGGATGAGAAAGCCTTTGCTGCTGATTGAAAAGGTACTTGAGAGGAGGAAATATTTTATAGGTTAAAAAATGGCAAAAGTTCAGAGGATGGGGAAGAAAAATGAAAAGATTGCTAATATATAGTTGATTAAAAAATTAAAATTTCTTTATGGAAGGGAAAGTTTAGTGTTTTTCCTACCAAACACGGCTTCAGATGTTATTTCAACCCTTCGCTGTCCTCAGCCATCTTTCATCATCTTGTTTGGCCCTGTGCTGGAAGTACAGATACGCACTTTCAGCAGATCATTATTCCTTAATCATTTTCTTCACCCTAAAATTACCTTTATCTCCTTTTGTATTTGGTTGAGCTTGACACAAAACACCCTGAGCTTCTTATAGCCTTGATTTGTCATTTGGACTCCAGCAGATGCTCCTTGATTCTGTCAACATGTCAAGCTGTCAGGTGTTGAGACTGGTATGTGGGTATTGCTTGTGGCAGCTTTGATCACTGCAGAGAGACATGACCATTTTCCATCCAGTATAGTGCGCCAGCACTCAACTGTGCAGCTGTCATGATTAAACAGCACCATGCTACATCTTATTGTGGAGAACAAAATTTGGATAAAACTTATGTTTTTCACATGTTTGCATTTTTTATACACTAAACAAAAAATGAGTGAACTTCCGATAGGCTGTCTACGTGCTCTTGGAGAAGATTTTTGTAATTTGTCAGTTTCAAAAACCAATTATTATTTAATAAAAATAGACATTTTTGTCAAAAGAACATGAAAATGAGAAAACTAGGTTGCATTTCTACAAATGTGAAATTAGGCAAACACTACAATTTTAACACTACAACTAATATAATCTTGAATTTTATTTGAAAGCAGAGAAGTATCTAAGATTTGCTTAAATAAGAAATATTTATGATCAAAATCTCACAAACCTCATAAGATGTCAAGATTTGTTTCCTTTGGATCTTTTGGCCTAGGATTATAGTACTGTGGGCAACAAAGAGCTTTATAACATCAAACAATGTGAGGCAATGAGTCTTTAATATTGAGCTAGATGCTTCCCTAGGCTTGAGGTTAGAGGTGGTGTATATTGCTAGATTCAAAAATGAATTGTATACTCCCACTATCTGCCCACCCATCATAATACTAGCAGGAACACTCCTAAGCAATCTTCCCTAAGGATTCTCTTTGTTATATAGGTGGCATTAGAAGATGCTGATTCTGGGGTTGTTTTCTTTGGCTAGACATATATCCAAAGCTCCAGTTAGCTCTGAGTTTTGGAAAATCACATTCTGCTTCCTCCTCTGGAGCTTCAAGTGTCTACTTATCTAGGTATCATAACCTCTGAGGCAAAGAACTTCCTTCCTAATTTGTCAAGTGTCAGAATTATTACACATGAATAAAATTGATTTTTATAGGAAGAGCAGGAGTACGGTCTTTCTCTAAAAGAGATAGAACTGACAGGTTCACACTGCAAATAGTCCAAAATCAAAGGGTTCATTTGCTGAAGAACAAAGTGTTACAGGAGAGAGCCAATTATTGGGCAACTGTGTGACCCAGAGCTTTGTCATTGCTCTGGATGGACTCAGACCCTGTTACTAGACAAACAACTTCAGGGTGAATAATCACACATAGCAAAGAAATTTAAGTTACCAGTGTTTAGCAATGAAGAATGAAAAGGAAAAACCAGGGCTGGAAAGATGGCTGCACTGTTAAAGCCTAAGGCTCACAATGAAAATGGAAAAGAAAACAACTAAATGACTAAAATTAGTGTCATACCTAAAATTTTAATGTAAATTTATGGCTCTGCTAATGTGTTGTACAAACATTTATCTCTCTAAAAAATTATGTGGAAAAATTAAAAGAAACTATTAACTAACAATGAGATTTTTCTTTTTCTCAACATAAGCAGTCTTTATTGGCTTCAGCCATTTCACTAGTCAATAACAATCATTTGGTTTCCCACCAGGATGTGTGTGTGTGGGGTGTGTGTGTGTGTGTGTGTGTGTGTGTGTGTGTGTGTGTGTGTGCTGTATTATTTACTCAACCAATTCACCTCTGTGAACTCTGATAATAGTTTATTACTTTCAGGGGGAAAATTTTACATCATTTCTCTCTTGATTTCTTCACTTTCTTTGACCAATGTGTATGTACTTTTTTTAGCAGTAAGTTAATGCAATAAAGCTCTGGTGAGGTGGGTGATAAAAGACAATAACAAGCCTTTGATTTTATGAGCAATGGTCTCTGAGACTCTCTTGACTGAAAAATTGAAGGGAGCTATTTATTTATTTATTTATGAACAAATTCATATTTTTTATCCATGTAAACCTTGTTAAAACTCCCTTCCCCCTCCCACCCCTTCCAGTCACTAGGGTCCCTTTTTGATAACCAATAGCTTATTTAACCACGTTATTTCAATTAAACAAAAACAGATATTCTTAGAGAAGTTAGCCCAATGATAATGTCATATATCCTAGACTCTTATCTCCCTCCCCACTCATACCTCTTTATATTATTCTCCTTTCCATTTTATAGCAACTATGCATTGTCATTTTCCATTAAGTTCTAATGATGCAATGGTCTCTGCAATGTTCTCATTTTAATTTTCTGACTTCAAGAGTTAACTCCAGCATTTCTGGGATGAAGCCTACTTGGTCATGGTGGATGATATTTTTATATATTGTTGTATACGGTTTGCTAAAATTTTGTTGAGAATTTTAGCATCAATATTCATGAGGGAAATTGGCATATAAGTCTCCTTCTTTATTGTGTCTTTGAGTGACGTGGGTATTAGGATAATTGTGGCCTCATAAAAGAAATTTGGCAATATTCCTTCAGTTTCTACTGTGTGAAATAGTTTGAGAAGTAACGGTAGTAATTCTTCTTTGAATGTCTGGCAGAATTCAGCACTGAAACCATCTGGGTCAGGGCTTTTATTTTTGGGGAGGCTTTTAATGACAGCTTCAATTTCCTTAAGGGTTATAGGCCTGTTTAGGTAATTAATCTGTTCTTCATATAATTTTGGTAAATGGTACCTGTCCAGAAAGCTGTCCATTTCTTCTAGGTTTTCCATTTTTGTGGAATACAGATTTTCAAAGTATGATCTGATAATTCTCTGTATTTCCTGGGGGTCTGTTGTTATGTCCCCCTTTTCATTTCTGATTTTGTTGATTTGGACATACACTCTCTCTGCTTTTTGATTAGTTTGATTTTTTGTGTTGTTCTTTTTGTTTCAATTGTATTGATTTCAGCTCTAAATTTGATTATTTCCTGTCGTCTATTTCTTCTAGGTGAGTTTGCTTCTAATTGTTCTAAGGCTTTCATCTGAGCTGTTAGATCCTCTAGTGTGGGATTTCTCTAGGTTTTTCAAGTAGACATCTAGCGCTATGAATTTTCCTCTTAAGACTGTTTTCATTGTGTCCCAGAAGTTTGGATACATTATGTATTCATTTTCATTAAATTCTAGGAAGACTTTGATTTCTTTCTTAATTTCTTCCTTGACCCAGAGTTAGTTCAGCTGAGTGATGTTTAGTTTCCATGAGTTGGTAGGCTTTCTTTGATTTTTGATGTTGTTGAACTCTAACTTTAGGCCCTGGTGGTCTGATATGTTACAAGAAATTTTTTTTCATTTTTTTTGTACCTGTTGATATTTGCTTTATGACCAATTATGTGGTCAGTTTTAGAGTAAGTTCCATGAGGAGCTGAGAAATATGTATATTCCTCTGCATTTGGGTAGAAGCTTCTGTAAATATCTATTAAATCCATTTGCATCATAACCTCTGTTAGACTCCTTATTTCTCTGATCAGTCTCTGTCTGGTTGACCTATCTCGGAGTGAAAGTGGGGTATTGAAGTCTCCCACTATTAGGGTGTGAGAATTGGTGTGGGATTTGAGCTTTAGCAATGTTTCCTTTACATAGGTTGGTGCATATTAGGGGCATAAATATTCAGGATTGAAATTTGTTTTGATGTGCACTGTTTCTGTTTTAGGCAATGTGGGTGAGAACCTTTGTCTGTGAATAAGGCTCAACAATATGTTTTCTTTGAAAATGTCAATTAGAATTATTAGCTAATTAAAAAAAAAAGAATTACCTCTGGTTAAACCCACATATCTCATGTGTCATAGAGAAAATGGACTGTTTGTCTCTCTGGGTCTGGGATACCTCACTCAGCATTGTCACCTCAAGTTGCAAACTTTTAACTTATATATTTTATAATTTTTGTTTTAAGAGCTGAAATTTCACAGAATACAGGTACTATATTTTGATTATCCATTTATTGCCTGATGTACATCTAATCAATTTCTGCATTTTAACTATTGTGAATAGAGTAGCAATGAATATGTAACAGTAAGTTCTCAAAAGTATGATATGGCAACTTTAAAATATGCCTTATGAGTGGTAGAACTGGATTATACAGTAGATACATTTCTAAATTTTTGAAGAACTTCATTTTTTTCCATAGTGTCTGCACTGTCTCACTGCCAGTGAACAAAACTATCCTCTTTCTACATATAAACCAGGATTTTTTTTTATTTATTAAATCCTAGTCATTATGCAATGAAATCACAGAGGAAAGGTAATTTGTATTGTCCAATTTTTTATTCACTCATTTGTTTTATTAAGATTTGTTTTTTTGAGTTATTGATCTTCTATTGGATGTGCTATTGGGGGAGATAATTTTTCCCACTCCATTTCATTCTTCTTGGCCAGACTATGGTGCAGAAGCTTTTTAAATTTCATTAGGTTCCATTTATCAATTTTTGTTATTAATTCCTAAGCAAATGATTTCCTATTCTGAAATCTCTTAACTTTGCCTACATATTTTATTGTGATAATCACCTGTTCATCTGATAGCATCAGAGTTTCATGTTTTAAATTAAGGTCTTTGATATATTTGGAGTGATTTTTGTGCCGTATGAGACATGAATGGAATCAAATGCAAAATTCAGAATTAAGTTCAGATAATTTTAGGTATTCAATTTTCAACAATGATGCCAAAAATACACACAGAAAGAAAGAAAACATCTTCAACAAATGGTGTTGAAGAAACAAAGCAGTTGTTTCTAATAGTGACCATCTTTAGAAAGTCTAAAGTCAAGATGTTGGACACTACTGTTTGTGATAATGTTCAGTTTTTAAAATAGTAACTCAGATACAACTCCATAAAACCAGAAGTTGGCGGCAGGAAGGATGGTCAGCAAGTATTGTAGTTTTAATATGAACTATTTCTTGTAGATGCACTTGGTTCATGGCTTGTTGTGTTTGGGAGGCTTCGGAAAACTTTAGGAAGTGGGGCTTTGCTGGAGTAGTTGTACCATTGGGATAGGTTTTATAGGATGCTCCTACATTATATTATATTTCCTTTAGTTGAGCACAGATACAATGTGATACACCCACATATGCCATCCTGCCTATTCTGCCTGTTGCCATGTCTTCCATGCCCCTTTCTGTTTTCTGGGTTCAGATGAAATGTGATCAGTCTGTTCCCACCCAAAAGCCTTTCATGTCTTTCCTGCCATGATAGTTTTTATTCCTGAGACTGTAAGCCAAAATAAGCCTTTTGTCTCTGAAGCTACTTTTTCTTAAGGTATTTTATTTTAGTAACAAAAAAATAAATTAATAGATTGGGTAAAGCTACTATCACAACATCAATGTTGTGAGTCTCAACCTTTTACAACCCACATGGTGAAAGTGAGGAGGCCTGGTCCTGTCAATGATAGGGAACGGTGAAAAAATGCTGTCTCTTGAAGTAGTAAACTATGTCTTCATTTTTTTTTTTTTTTTTAATTGTTAAAAAATTAGGAGATGAGAGGGGTACTGGGAAAATATAGTGTGGAGTGAGAAATCAGATATTAGGATTAGAAGCACCTTGGAAGAAACTTACTTCAGCCCTTGTGTGGGAAATCTCTAGTCCATCTGCTGAAACCACAGCCATTCATGTGGCCTAGAGGAAAAGAGCAGATGCCAATGTAGAGCAATTATAAACTTGGTAAACCAAACCACTGCTGGCAAGAGTCTCCTTTCAAGTTGGCTCAACTAAGCAGAACCATTGGCATTATGGTTTAGCAGGGAGATGGTCTGGTTGAAAGCCAGAAGACCCAAATTTAAGCTTCATTGTTACTCTTAAAATTATTTTCCTTAATGTATCTTAATAGCATATCAAGTTATACTCATTGGTATTTGTAGATATTTGTTAGATATTTAATAAATCCTGAAATATCAGAGGCAGCACACAGTCAAATCTTAGGCCAACAGCTAAGATTTGAGTACAAGGATAAACAGCTGAGTCAGTCACACACAACTTTAGTCCCAACACAGGGAAAGCCAAGAGTGGTGACCTATGACCTTAATCCCATAACTCCAGAGACAGAACTTTTGTTTGTGTGAGCTCGGGGCTACACATCTTTAATCCTAACCTAGATGAGATAAAGTATATAACTAGAAACCCAGCAAAGATAGAAGCACTGGCATAATCGACAGACAGAAGAGACCAGGAGAGAGGCCAAGGAAGTTGCAAGTCAGCTGGGTGAGAATTGACTGTGGTGTTTCCTTTCTCTGATATTTCAGACTTCCCTGATATCTGGCTCTGAGTCTTATTTTATACAATCTGACTTCATGCATCTACAGGTATCTGCACATTTTTTATGGATACTGAAAATCCAAAGGTTCAATGTATTTCCCCAACTGTATCTGAGACAACAACAATGAAAAAACCTTCACTGGGTCTGAAATCAACCAATGCTCTAGTGATACAATCTAAGCTACATAGGCCTAGGGAGAAATTCAATGATCTAGCTATCAATAAGGCTGTTTTGTAATTATGAGGAGAGCATAAAACTGAAACTATTCAATTTTCTACATGAGAACTATGCTATTTTAATTAATAAATAATCTATTTTCCTTTCTTTTTAAAACCTCAAGTTTCCTCCTGACATTTTTGGGAAAGGGAGATGATGCCCATGAGTGATAGTAATAATAAACTTCCATATTTAGTCATTTTTATCATTTTATTGATTTGTCTATTTTCCAATCCTCTTTTCTTTAATGTTATTTATCATTTGGGTATACTTTATTGATTTAATCCTGTGGTCATTTTGCATTTCAAGTTTTGATTCAGTTTAGTAGAACCTCTTCTAATATTAGGTATTACAGAGATATCTTTAGAGGGTAAAGGATGTCCTCTGCTACATCTGCCTTAAGCAAGTGCACATGGGTAAGGTTGGAATTGTTCCTGTGTACTGATGAAAGGTTATTTAAATATTTAGCAATTGTTAGAATAATTCTGCTAAAGCAAAGCCACTTTATAATGCATTTGGTAATGATTCTGCAAGAAGACCTATCTGCTTATTGTTTACTTTGTAAGAGAGGAGACAATGGAAGTGGTGGTATAATTTTCTCCATTTATTCAGCCTGTGCTCCCATTATTATTACACCCCAGCTCCACTTAAAGCCTAAGAATAGTTACAAATTATATTGTTTCAAGACAATTGTAGTAGTAAGGGTCTATGAGCTTTCTAGTTTTGTATCTATAGTTGGTTAGTGTTATATAGTACTAGGCATAAATTCCTTCTTATGGAGGGGACCCTAATTCCATTTAGACAGCTGTTCATTGCCCCTAAGCTACAAGTGCTACCATCGCATCATTGGTGAATGATTCTAATGCTACTGTCAGCTTTACAGCCAGGTAGGCCTTTAGCTGCATTTATCTCTTGACATCTTCTATAACACCTTCAGATACTCTGAGAGCTAATTCTGTGGATAGAATCTTTCAGGTCACTTCTGGTCCTTCTAGTCCTCTATCAGTAGAATGTGTTAGTATCAGAATACTGGTATTTAAAACATCTTTCCATCATTAATTTCTTACATAACAGTCTCAGGCATATTGGTTAATACCTGTGTGCTACTATATTCTAATCAGCAAAAGAACAGGAACAAGCTGGTTTTCCACAGTTAACTGTTCCTCCCCAAACTCAAATATGATTCCTCCTCAAATAAGTTTCTTTTTAAGCAGATGGAGACTATTACATAAGTCTGCAACTTTTTAAATGAATAGAATAAGGGACTATGGGAATTCCCAACCACAACTGACACATCTATAACACAATACTTAAATCCATGTTCCAGGAAACATTATGAAGATGGGACAGATTGTAAGAGCCACTGGACTAGCATACCTCTGGAGTGATAGTGTCTTCTAGACATAACTGGGAAACTGCATCTGTGAGATTTCCACAGTGTGGTTCCCTAAAGCAGCCCTTTATAATGACAACACCAGTTCTCAACCCAGTGTGAAAGGGGACATTTACAAGGACATAAGACTAGATGAAGAGCTACAGTCAATGACTGACTGCAGAGAGAGGGAACATCAGTTCTCCTTATAGACAGTCTCCTACTCAGCTATCTAGTATCAAGTAGTCATCTGTAAACACGTTCATATGAGCAGTACTGAATTGTCTCATTGTGTGTGTGTGTGTGTGTGTGTGTGTGTGTGTGTGTGTGTGTGTGTGTATTTGCATGATGTATGCTTCAGTTAGAAAAATAGTCTGGGACAGAACTGAGGATTTGTACACAAAGAGTTAAAGGGATAAAAGTTGTGAATATGGTACTAATGTATGAAATTAAATTTTGAAAAATCCAACTATAGCTTTTAGAAAGGAGTCATTTCTTCCACTTTCTTTCATGGCAAAAATTATATCAGAGTTATACAGCCTTGAAGACATTTGTCTAGTCAAATAAAAGCATACAGTAAGAGTAGCATAACAACACGTAAGAGAAAATACATTGTCACAAAGGCTGTGGGGCTTCCCTTCTGAAAGCTACCTGTGCTGTGGGTTCACCACGTGATTTTGTGATTGGGTATTTTTGAGCTGAAAGGTGAGATACTGTTTTTGAACTAAAGGTAAAACTGATTTGAAAGTTTCTCTCTCTCTCTCTCTCTCTCTCTCTCTCTCTCTCTCTCTCTCTCTCTCTCTCTCCTTTGTCTCTTGCTCCTTTGGTAACTCAGTGACAAGCCTTTTAGAGAGATGATGAATGTAATGTAATGTTTCTGAACATGAATTTCTGTTGTGGGGGAAACCTAATTAACCAAGGTAAACTACTTCTATTCAAACACTTCAGAAAGATAACACCAGTCAGAAATGTTAAATATCTGTTTTGCTCTACTTTGCTTACTCATGCATTTATTCAACACTTGCTATGGCAGTTTATCTAAAATTAGGTCCAAAGTAATTTAGGCAGCCATGCCCTGTGTGAGAGATTCTGTAGAAAGCTTTAAATCATAGTGACAGCCATTAGAACTTCCTTAAAGGAAATGCAATTCTGAATATCTACAAAAAAACAATGAAAAGTAGCTAGTCTTATATTCATAAGGTCTCATAAGGAATTATTCTGTACTTAGATATGTAGTTTGAAAATAAAAGAATAGGATATATTATTTCCCATGTATTTGTACACCTATTTAAAGACAAATAATAGCATATTTTCTTAAGCATTTAGTCTGTGTCAGGAAAAGTTTTAGAAGTTGTATGTTTTTATAATACTGATTTTTCAAGATTTTTTTCAATTGAGTAAAAGAAGGTATTGTTGCTCTTCTAATACTGATAAAAATAATAATACAGAGGAACTAATTAATAATATTTCTTACATCATTTTAAGGAAATTAATAATGGGCAGGAGTTTTAAATAACAACATTCTTATCTTGGCAGACAGTTAAGTTCTGTACTTTTCTCTACCCCATCACTGACTTCTATATGTCACCAACACTTTTTTATTTTCTCTAGTAGTCCCAAGAAAGACAGTAATTAGAAAATACTATAAACGTCAAGTGTTTTTCTTTAAATATGACTTTCTCTGTTTAGAGAAAATAATCAGGGAAGAATATTAGCTATCAGTATTGGTTGTTGATATCACTTGTTGATATTTAACAAGATAAGAATTATGAAGTCATGGCTGAAGGGGATGCCCACAGGTTGGGGGCTCACTTCCTGACCCCAGCCCCAGATTAGGTACAAACCACACCCAAACACCTGTTTTCATAGAGAGATAAATAATTAAGTTGGGAAAAAAGTTAAAGGGGCTGCTTACTGACTCAGGCAGAAAACAGCATCAAATGACTTTGTAGGTTCTCATTCTTAGAAAGAAGAAATCTGTGTCAGAATGAACTAGGGTGTAGTGGTTAAGAAGATAAGGGATAAGGTAGAGAAGAAGGGATTTTTGACCTAGAAGGACAAAGGACTGTCTGGACCAAGAGCAGACAGGTGCAGCACACAGGGACGTGACAGTCTATAAAGGTAAACCCAATGTTAGGATGAGGTGTTTAATTTCACTTGGACATGTTAATTAGGTGGATCATACAGCGATAGTGATTGGTGGACTTTGTTAGTGAGCTTCAGAAGGAAGAAATGGACAAATATGGGGATGGACCTTGGTGGCTAGCTTTAGGAATATAACCTAACAGTTTTTAGCAAGGCGAAGTAAATGCAGAGACAGACAAGGCCTGTCTGAGCCACAAATTCAAGTGAGCTAGTGTCCCTTCAATGGCTGTGTGCAATACATGTGTGCAAAAATCAAATGCTGATATATTACATCTAAGGGTGCTGAACAAATTGGGTTAACTTAGACTATAATGTAATTTATAAGAATACCTAGAACATTGTACAATACTTGCAGACAGCTTGACAGGTCACGGTTTCCTATGTAACGGCTGTTTGCTTACTCATAATCTTGGGGAAGAGCCTTATTTTTCCTTTTAGTTTCAGGAACTTCTTGAGGTTTATTAGTTCTGTTTATTTCCAAAGTCTCCTGAACCTTTTCTCTTCTTGGAGGGAAAGTTTCAAGTTAATATCTTGATTGTTAAGAAGATTACATCCAGGATACAATGTATCAACTTGGAGAAAATTGCAAGCAAATGAAATTTTAAGAAATATACTCTCCACTCCTTCTTTCATCATTCTATAAATATTCTTATTTGCCAAGCAATTTTATGAAATTTAATTTTGGTATTATTAATGACCATTTTAAGTATATATTTTATATATACTTGCTCCAAAGCTACATGTTTTTAAAATAATTTTAAATAAAATAAAATAACTGTAATAAAGCATTATATTGTATTATTATTTTGCATTATTCTGTTTTGTTTTTTTCACATTTTTATTAAGTATAATTTTAAACAATACATAATAACAGAAGAAATAAATATCCACAATGTTACTATGTAATGTTGCTGTATATGTGCATCTTGTATAATATTCAAATCAGGTTCGAGATTTATAGTCTTAAACATTCAACATTCCTTTATGTGATGACAACTTAAAAATTTTGAAAAGATTTTAATTCTATATTTTTGGAGGCTCCAGTAAATTACTGTTATCTGAATTTAAAATAGCAGGCCTAGGGTTCTCACATCAATCAATTTATAAATTGATACTCAATGCTCTCCATTCGTTCCATCCACAAATCTGCTCAGCACCTTTTAATGACCAATGATTTCAACCTTTATGATATCAACTTTTTTATATTCTACACTATAAGTAAAGTCATGGATTACTTATATTTCAGTGCCTGACACATTTTACTAAGTGTAGCCATCCTCAGCTCCATCTGGGATATCATTTGGTAAGATCTCCCTGCTTTTAGCGAGTGTATAGAATTACATTATGTATGTCCATTGCATTTTATTTATCTTTAATTCATGGATACTTAATATTTTTATTCATTCGCATCTGTGGATATTGCTAAAATTAGACTTCATTATATATATATGCATTTATTCTCTATTGAGTATTTTGTGAACTTTATATATGTTAACCTCTGAGCAGATGTATAGTTTGCTGGCTTGCCTTATATCAATTTGATACAAGCTATAGTCATCTGAAAGGAGAAACCCTTAATTGAGAAAACGCCTCCATAAGTTCTGGCTGTAGATAAGCCTGTAGGGAATTTTAACTGGTGATTATTGAGGACCTGTACCATTGTGGGGCCACCCCAGGCAAATGGTCCTGAATTCTATAAGAAAGCAGGATGAGCAAGCCATGAGAAGCAAGCTAGTAAGCAGCATCCTTCAGTACTTCTGCATCTCCTCCCTCAAGATTCCTACTCTACATGACTTTCTGCCTTCACTACTTTCAATGATGACCTGTTGTATGAAAATGTAAATAAAATAAAATAAGCTTTACTTTCCAAGTTGCTTTGATATGATATTTGTCACAGTATGAGTAATCCTGACTAAGACATATTGTTTGTAGATAGTCTTTGGAATCTCTAGGTTTCTTTTTTTTTTTTTTTTTTTTTTTTTTTTTTTTTTTTTTTTTTTTTTTTTTTTTTTTTTTTTTTTTTTTTTTTTTTCTTTTTTTCTTCTTCTTCTTTATTTATTTTGTATTTATCAAGAAAAACAGTAAAATGAATTTAAAATGCTGATAAGTTAACAATAACTATAAAGAAGATAAAAATCATAAGCATGACTTATCAAGGGTGATAATGCAAGTAAGATTGCTACACATATATTTACTTTGTGTTCAGCTTTCCCTCTGAATTTTTTTTTCCATCCCTGTATATCCTTATTCAAGGTTCCTTCCCCCTCCCACCACATCAGGTCATTTTTTTCTTTTCCACAACTCCCCATCCCCTCCCTGGGTAGGGAGCAGACAGTCCTATGGTCCCACTGACCCAATAATGCTTGGATCAGTCTCCACTCCTGGCAAATCCAGTTTTGTCCCCCCTCCCTCAAGAGTGAGTCAGGTGTTCCTATAGTTGGAGTGGCATCCGAAGGGTCAGTCCAGGGTGTTTCTGATCCCAAGCTGTTCAGTGGTTGTGGTTTGCAGCTTGGGCATGCTTGACTTTTTTCCTGTTTGTTTGTTTAGAGACCACTAATGAGTGAGTACATCCCCTACTTATCTTTCTGAGTTTGTGATACCTCACTCAGGAGGATATTCTCCAAATACATCCATTTGCCTGCAAATTTATACTGATGTTTCTTTTTTTTTATTTCAGAACATTATCAGTCTGATGGACTTCATGGTTATATTTTTGCCTTTGTTTCTTTGACTTTTGTAATTCTTTGCTTATATGTATTTATTCTTATTACTGAACTGGAGAAGTGAAATAAAAATTATTCTTGTAGTAGTAATAATGTGAATATTTTATTTCCCTTGGATATTTAAATACTAATTTAATATTTACATGAGTTTTAAAATATGAAACCACATTATTTACTTCTATTCAAAAATTCTGAAAGTTATTAATCAAGCAAATGTAAAATTCCTGTCACTTTAATTGAAAAATAGTTTATGTGAAACAAATTAGGTTTTGAAAGACTGAGGTTCAGCCTGATTTGTTTATTTTTTAATTCCCTAAAATAGCACAAAGAAATAAAATAATCATTACAAGAATAAACATGAATAAAATAAATGAATATCTTTTCATGTAGCAGTTGTTTTGATTATTCTCTAGAGAGAGTTTAAGGTAAAAATTCTAGATCAAAATCTTGATTAAACCTGAAATTATCTTTATTACATTATTTCCTATATTAACTTTCAAAATCAGAAGATAATACATTTTATATCATATTTAAGAAAGTCTCTGTTTTCCTACTTAACCATCTCCTTCTCTCATGGTCTCTTCCCATCTCTTCTTGCTTGCTCCCCTGTATGATCTCAATTTACTCAGAAGATCTTCCCTATTTTCCATTCCCAGGAGATCCGTGGATGTCTCTCATGTTCCTCCTGTTACCTAGCTGCTCAGAGTTTGGGGATTGTAGCCTGGTTATTCTTTGCTTATGTCTTAAAAAGCAATTATGAGTGAGCACATACAATTTTGATCTTTCTGGTCCTGTCTTACCTCACATACAATGACACTCTCTAAATCTATGCATTTGCCTGAAAATTTTAGGATGTCATTTCTTTTTCTGCTGAGTAGTACTCCATTGTGTAAATGTACCACAATTTGTTAATCCATTCTTCAGCTGAGGGGCAACTTGATTGTTTCCAGTTTCTGGCTATTATAAATAATGCTGCTATGGCCATAATTAAGCTGGTGTCCTTAGGTTAAGAATGTGTATCTTTTGGGCATATACCCAATAGTGGTATTGCTGTATCATTGGATATATTGATTCTCAGTTTTTTGAGGAACCACCATACTGATTTCCAAAGTGGTTGTACAAGTATACACTCCCATCATTGGGAGTGAGTAGGGTATTAAAATCTCCCACTACTAGCATATGAGATTTAATGTAAGTTTTAAGATTTAGTAATGTTTCTTTTACTTATGAGTGTGCCCTTGTTTGGGGGGCATAAATATTCAGGATATAGATTTTTTCCTGAGAAGAAAAAATAATGTCCTTCTAGATCTCTTTTAATTGAATTTAGTTTGAAGACTATCTTCTTAGATATTAGAATAGCTACACCAGCTTGTTTCTCAAGTCCATTTGATTGGAAAATCATTTTTCAACCCTTTACTCTGAGGCAGTGTCTGTCTTTGAAGTTGAAATGTGTTTCTTGTACTTAGCAGAAGGATGGATTCTGTTTTTATGTACATTGTGTTAGCCTGTGTGTGTCTTTTTATAATTGAATTGAGTCCATTGGTATTAAGGGATATTAATAACTAGTAATTGTTAATTCCTGTTATTTTAGTGGTAGTATGTGTGTGTGTGTTTCTATTATTTGGTGTTTGCTTCTGTGGTATTACTATTTCTGTGGCTTCATGGATGTTTCTAGCATTGGTAGGTTGAAATTTTCCTTCTAGTGATTTCTGTGCTGGATTTGGGGATAGGTATTGTTTAAATCTGGTTTTGTCATGGACTATCCTGTTTACATCATTTTTTACAATGGTGATTGATAGTTTTGCTGGCTACAGTAGTCTGGACTAGTATGGATGGTTTCTTAGTGTCCTTATAGCATCTTCCCAGGACCTAGTTTCATAGTATCCATTGAGAAGTAAGGTGTTACTCAGATGGGTCTGCCTATAGGTTACTTGGCCTTTTTTCCTTTGCAGCACTAAGAGTTATTTCTTTATTCTGTATGTTTAGTGTTTTGACTATTATGTTGGGAGCAGATTTTTTTCAAGGGTCTATAATTTGTTTGGTGTTTTTTAAGCAGCTTGTATCTTTACCAACATTTCCTTTTTTGAGTTGGGAAAGTTTTATTCTATGATTTGGTTGATATATTTTCTGTGCCTTTGAGCTGGTATTCTTCTCCTCTTCTATTTTTATTATTCTTAGGTGTGGTCTTTTCATGGTGTCTCATATTTTCTAGATGTTGTGTATTATGACTTTTTTGTTTTAGTGTTTTCTTTGACTGGTAATTTCCCTTAATATCAATGGACTCAACTCTCCTATAAAACGTCACACACTAACAAGATGGTTACAACAGCAGAAGCCATCCTTCTGTTGCCTACAAGAAACACACCTCAACTGCAAAGACAGACACAGGCTTAGAATAAAGGGTTGGGAAAAGAGTTTCCAGTCAAATGGTCCTAAGAAACAAGCAGGGGTTGCAATCCTAATATCTAACAAAATAGACTTTAAGCTAAAAGCAATAAAAAGGGACCAAGAGGGTCACTACTTATTCATCACAGGAAAAATTGGTCAAGAGGAGATTTCAATCTTAAATATTTATGCCCCTAATATAGGGGCACCTACATATGTAAAAGAAACA
>PVIH01007652.1:0-98463 GCA_004025045.1 Sigmodon hispidus | reverse complement strand
CTTGGACAGTAAAATTAAGTGTGTTCAGTCAAATTTGGCATGGCTTGCTGTGGGAGTGGTGTGTCAAAGTGGATGTGCTCTGTTAAAGTGGGTGTGGACATGAAAAGTGTGTGTGGCCACTCAAACTGGATGTGGCCAGTCATAGTGGGCTTGATTAATTAAAGTATTTGTGGTGTGGTTTGAGCGTGGTCAGTTAATGTGGGCATGGTATGTTTTGTCCATGGTCAGTCAAAGTGTCCATTTCAGTCACAGTGGTTGTGTGCAATCGAAGTAAGCGTGGCTTTGTGTGGGCATAGTTAGACAAAGTGGCTGTGATCCAGTGAGGCCGAGGTCAATCAAAGTGGCTGAGGCCAGTCAAAGTGGATGTGGTTTGGTGTGGGCTTGGTGTGTCAAAATGGGTGAGGTCAGTCAAAGAAAGTGTAGCATGTTGTATCCGTGGTCAAATTGGCCGTGGACAGTAAAAGTGGGTGTGTTCAAGCAAAGTTGGTATGGCTTGCTGTGGGTGTGGTCAGTCACCGTTCAATTGGACAATCAAAGTAGGTATGGTCAGTCACTGTGGGCATGAACAGTCAAAGTTGGCATGGCTTGGTGTGTGCATGGACCACCAAAGTGGGCGTGGCCTGTAAAATTTTTATGGTCAGTCAAACTGGACATGGTCTGTCAATGTGGGCATGACCATTCAAAGTAGGCCTGTTTGGTTACTTTGTGTGGTCTGTAAAAGTGTGCATGGTGTTGTGTGGGCGTGGTCATTCAAATTGGTCGTGGCCAATCAAAGTTGCCGTTTCCGGTCAAAGTGTGCATGGTATTGTGTGGGCATTGTCAAATTGGTCGTGGCCAAAGTGGGCTTGTTTAGTTAAAGTATTCAAGTCCTGGTGTGAGCTTGGTCAGTCAATGTTTGCATGGCATGTGGTGGCCGTGGTCAGTAAAAGTGTCCGTGGCCAGTCAAAGTGGCCTCATTCAATCAAAGTATGAGTGACTTGGTGTGGGCATGGTCAAACAAAGTGGCTGTAACCCGGTGTGGCCTTGGACATTCAAATTGGCCTTGGCCAGTCAAAGTGGGCATGGCTAGGTGTGGGTGTAGTAAGTCAAACTGTGTGTGTCCAATCAAAGTGGTCATGGCCTGTCAAAGTGGAGAGTATAGGAAGTAACATATTTCATAATGGTCTGTATAAGAAAATGTGTGTATCGATGTAGAAGAGAAAAACACATGAGTTCCAACTAAGCAAGGAAGCAATATCTGTCTTAATGCTCTGTGTAAGAAAGTGTGTGTATGGATGCTGAAGAAAAAAACATGTCTTCAAACAAGGACAGAAAGCAACATCTCTCTTAATGATCTGTGTAAGAAAACATGAGTTTTGAAATTTAGGAGAAAAACACATGTGTTAGATTAAGGAGCGGAAACACCTCTCTTAATGCTCTGTGTAAAAAACATGTGTATGGGCACTGAAGATAAAAACACTTGGGTTTAAACAAGTAGAGGGCTCCACATCTCTCTTAATGCTCTGAGTAAGAAAACATGTGTATGGACACTGAAGTCAAAAACACATGTGTTCAAACAAGGAAAGGAAGAAACATCTCTCTTAATGCTCAGTGTAAGTAAATGTATCTCTGGATTCTGAGGAGAAAAACAAATGTGTTGAAAAGAGGAGTGGAAGCAATATCTCTCTTAATGCTCTATGTAAGAAAACATGTGTATAGATGCTGAAGACAAAAACACATGTGTTCAAACGAGGAGAGGAAACAACAACATCTCTCTTAATGCTCTATGTAAGAAAACGGGTGTATTGACACTGAATAGAAAAACACATGTGTTTAAACAAGTAGAGGACTGAACATCTCTATTACTGATTTGTGTAAGAAAATGTGTGTATTGACCCTGATGAGAAAATGTCATGTGAAAACTAAGAGTGGAGGCAACATCTATCTTAATGCTCTTTGTAAGTAAATGTGAGTATTGACGCTGAAGTGAAAAACATGTGTTCAAAGGAGGAGGGGAAGCACCATCTCCCTTAATGCTCTGGGTAGCAAAATGTGACTACTGATGTTGAAGAATAAAACACAGCTGTTCAAATGATAGAGGAAGTAACATGTATATTAATGCTTTGTGGAAGAAAACGTGTGTTTTACTGCTGAAGTGAAAAACACATGTGTTCAAATGAGGCCAGTAAAGGGTGTGGTCAGCAAATGTGGTCGTGGTCAGTCTAAGTGGGTGTGTTCAGTCAAATTTGGTGTGTGTGTGGTGTGAGCATGGAACACCAAAGTGGACGTGGCCATTCATAGTTTCTATGGTGAGTCAAAATGGGTGTGGTCTGTCAAAGTGGTCATGGACATGAAAAGTGTATGTGTCCAGTCAAAGTGGGCTTGTTTAATTAATGTATTTGTGGCTTGATGTGAGCATATTCTGTCAATGTGGGCCTGGCATGTTGTGACCATGGTCAGTGAAAGTGTCCATGTCCAGTCACAGTGGCCTTGTGCAGTCAAAGTAAGAGTGCCTTGGTGTGGGCGTGGTCAGACAAAGTGGCTGTGACCTATTGTAGTAAAGGTCAGTGAAAGTGTGCATGGCCATTTGAAATGGGCTTGGTCAATTAAAGTGGTTGTGGCCTTGTGTGGGCGTGATCAATCAAACTGGGAGTGGCCTGTTGTGGTCGTGGTCATTCAAAGTGGCTTTTGACAGTCAAAATGGCGTGGTTTGGTGTGTGCCTGGTCAGTCAAAGTGGGTGTGGTCAATCAAAGAATGTTTGGCAAGTTGTGGCCATGGTCACAGTGGCCGTAGACAGGCAAAGTGGGCGAGTTCAGTCTACATGGGCATGGTTTGTTTGGGCATGTTCAGTCAACATTGGTGTGGCTAGTTAACGTGGGCAAGGTCAGTCAATGTGGGCATGATTAGTCCATGTTGGCATGACTTGGTGTGGGTATGGAACACCAAAGTGGGCGTGGCCAGTCAAAGTTTGTATGGTCAGTTAAAATGGGTGTGGTCTGTCAACAAGGGTGTGGCCAGTTAAATTGTGTGTGTTCGGTCACTTTTGCGTGGTCGGTCAAAGTTTGCATGGAATTCTGTGGGCGTGGTGAGTCAAAGTGGTCATGGCCAGTCAAGTTTCGCATGGCCGGTAAAAGTGCGGGTGGTATTGTGTGGAAGTGTTCATTCATAGTGGCCATGGCCAGTAAAATTGGGCATAGTTTGGTGTGTGCGCTGTCAGTCCATGTAAGTGTTCAATCATAGAAAGCATGACTTGCTGAAGCCATGGTCAAAGTGTCTGTGGATAGTCAAAGAGGGTGAGTTCTCTCAAAGTAGGTGTGGTCAGTTAAAGTTTGCACGGCTGGTCAAAGTGGGAGTGGTATTATGAGTGCATGGTAAGTCAAACTGGACTTGGCGAAAGTGGGTTTTTTTAATTAAAGTATTCATGGCCTGGTGTGAGCATGGTCAGTCAATGTGTGCGTGGCCAGTCAAAGTGGTCTTATTCAGTCAAAGTAAGCAAGGCTTTGTGTGGGCAAGGTCAGACAAAGTGACCGTGATCTGGTGTGGTAGTGGTTATTCAAAGTGCCCTTGGCCAGTCAAAGTGGGCATGGCTTATTGTTGGCGTGGTAAGTAAAAGTGGGTGTGGCCCATCAAAGTGGAGAGTATAGGAAATAACATATTTAGTAATGGTCTCTGTATGAAAATGGGAGTATCCATGCTGAAGATAAAAACACATGTGTTTAATCAAGGAGAGGAAGCAGTATCTCTCTAAATGCTCTGTGTAAGAAAGCTTGTATTGATGCTGAAGAGAAAAACACATGTATTCAAACGAGGAGAGGAAGCACCATCTCCCTTAATGCTCTGGGTAGCAAAATGTAACTATAGACATTGAAGAAAAAAAAATTTGTTGAAACAATAGAGGAAGCAACATCTCTATTAATGCTCTGTGGAAGAGAACATGTGCTTTCCCGCTGAAGTTAAAAACACATGTGTTCAGATTAGGCCAGAAGAGGGCATGGTCAGCCATTGTGGGCATGGTCAGTCTAAGTGGGTGTGTTCAGTCAAAGTTGACTTTGCTTGATGTGTTCATGGTCAGACAAAGTGGACGTGACCCGTTGTGGCCATGGACATTCAAATTTGCTGTGGCCAGTCAAAGTGTGCTTGGCTAGGTGTGGTCATGTTAAGTCAAAGTTGCTGTGGCTAATCAAAGTGGGAGTGGCCCATCGAAGTCGAAAGTATAGGATGTAACATATTTCTTAATGCTCTGTGTAAGAAAATGGGTGTATCGAAGCAGAATAGAAAAACACATGTGTTCAAAAGAAGCAAAGAAGCAACATCTCTCTTTACGCTCTGTGTAAGAAAATGTTTGTACTGATCCTGAAGAGAAAAATGCATGTTCAATCAAGGAGAGAAAGCAACATCTCTCTTATTTCTCTGTGTAAGAAAACATGTGTATTGACATTGAAAATAAAATACATGTGTTCAAACGAGGAGCCGAAGCAGCATCCATTTTATGCTCTATGTAAGAAAAGTTGAGTATTAACACTGAAGAGAAAAGCACATGTGTTCAAAGGAGGAGAGGAAGCACCATCTCCATTAATGCTCTAGGTAGCAAAACGTGACTAATGACATTGAAGAAAAAAACACTTCTGTTAAAACAATACAGGAAGCAACACATGCTCTGTGGAAGAAAACGTGTGTTTTCCTGCTGAAGTGAAAAACACATGTGTTCAAATGACACCAGAAGTGGGCGAGGTCAGCCATTTTGGGCATGGTCAGTCTAAGTGGGAGTGTTCAGTCAAAGTTGGCGTGGCTTGGTGTAGGCATGGTCAGACAAAGTGGCCAGGACCCGGTGTGGCCATGGACATTCAAAGTGCCTGTGGCCAGTCAAAGTGTTTGTGGCTTGGTGTGGTTTTATTAAGTCAAAGTTGTTGTGGCCAATCAAAGTGGGCTTGGCCTGTCAAAGAGGAAAGTATAAGAAGTAACATGTTTCTTAATGCTCTGTGTAATAAAATGTGTGTATGGATGCAGAAGAGAAAAACACATGTGTTTAAACGAAGCAAGGAAGCAACTCTCTCTTAATGCTCTGTGTAAGAAAGTGTGTGTATGGATGCTAAAGAAGAAAAAACACATATGTGTTCAAAGGAAGAGAGAAGCAACATATCTCTTAAAGCTCTGTATAAGAAAACATGTGTATGGACACTGAAGACAAAAACACATGTGTTCAAACAAGGAAAGAAAGCAACATCTCTCTTAAAGCTCAGTGTAAGAAAACGTGTGGATGGAAGCTGACTAGAACAACAAGTGTCTTCAAATGAGGATTGGAAGCAACATCTCTCTCAATGCTCTATGTAAGAAAACATGTGTATAGACACTGAAGACAAAAGCATATGTGTTCAAATGAGTAGAGGAAGCACCATCTCCCTTAATCCTCTGGGTAGCAAAATGTGACTATTGACATTAAAGAAAAAAATATCTGTTGGAACGATAGAGGAAGCAACGTCTCTATTAATGCTCTCTGGAAGAATACGTGTGTTTCTCGCTGCAGTGAATAACTCATGTGTTCAAATGAGGCCAGAAGAGGGCGTGGTCAGCCATAGTGTGCATGATAAGTCTAAGTGGGTGTGTTCAGTCAAAGTTGGCATGGTTTGGTGTGGACTTGGTGTGTAAAAGTGCATGTGTGTGGCGAGCCCCATTCTGGCCTGCAGAATGATAAGTCAAGACATGCACGATTCATCTCAGATCACAATTTATTGGAGTACAGCTCAGTTAAGAATGGTGGTAAGAATACCCCAAGCTTGAATTTCAGCCTGCTTATGTAGGGAAGCCGGGATGTGTGATTGGTGCCCAACTTAATGCCTCATTATCATATAGCTTTTGATAGGTCCCAAATAATACCTCATTTGCATATAGCTGGTGATAGGTTCAAAGTACTACCTCAGTAGCATATTGAGAAATAACATCTGAAAGGTCACTACTCGATGCCTAATTAGCATAAGTGGCAGAGATGCAATAGCTGGGGTCCAGCCAGTTGTGCAAAGGCCAACTGCACCCTACATCTCCCCCCATTTTTTTTCTAATGGCACAGACAGGATATAGGCCATACAGGTGTTCACCTCATAATGTGCCCACCACTCAAAGGCTGTTTCCTGCTGCCAGGATCCCCGAGATGCCTTCCTGCATGCAAGGGCAGTGAGGCCTGCAGGGTGCAAAGGCCATCTAAGAGGAGAATGATTCCCTATAGAGGTGGAATGGCAGCTAAAGCCTCTCTGTGCAAGGGCAATCATTACAAGTCACTTATGGTGGAGAGCCAGGCCACAGGGGAGAGCCCTGCATCAACAGTCAAGCATGCCTGAGTGAGTAGGAACTTTTCCTGACACGCTCTGATATGAATACGGCAAGCCAGCCAGATGCAAAAAATAATCCCAAATAAACAGCAGACTGCAAAGTTTCCCACTCCCACCCACTCTTTGAAAAAGGAAAGGGCAGAAGTGAGTCAAGAAGTAAAGTCCCCAAGTGTAACAGGATCCAATCTTGTAACATTCAAACATGTGATCTGGAACTTTTGCTTGAGGATCATCTTTTCTTCCTCCATAGACCAATTATCACTTTCCACCTGAATCAGGGGAAGATGGTCAGGAGTATCCATATCAGCATCATCCTTAGAGTCGAACTCAATGAGTCTCGTCAATCTTGATGGCACCCAGACTGGCTCCTGATTCTGTGGAGAAACACATAAAGATCCCCTGGATCAAATGGTAACACGATCCTGGCCTCGCCATTGATTAGAAAGTACATCCTTCCATAAAACTTTGCCTTGATTGTTGGGTTCTGATGTCATATAACTTTTGGCAATGGTTTCCTTTTTATCATTTAAATTTAGAAAATTTATAGTGAATAAAGCAAAAGAGAGCCTTTGATTGGTGGTGCAATTCTCGGCTATTCCACCTTTTGTTTTTGCAGTAAGTTTTTGAGCGTACAATGTGCACACTCTATTATCCCTTGAACTTGTGGATTATAGGGCAGACCTGTGATATGATTCACTTGCATTTTGTGACAAAGTGAGACAAAACTCTTAGATTAATAGGCTGGCCCATTGTCTGTTTTCAGTGTATCCAGCTTGCCCCAAGCAGCCCAAGCTACAAGGCACTAGGTAATGACATAGTGAACACTTTCCCCAGAAAGTGATGTTTTTATGCATTACCCCAAAAACATGTATCAGTGGAGACATGCACATACTGAAGCTTTCCAATTGATGGATCATGGCTTACATCCATCTGCCAAATCTCAAGTGGAAAAAATGCCTCTGGGATCAACCCCTATTTTCTGAGCAGGCAAGAATTGCATACAAGTTGAACAGCTTTTCAAAATATTCCTAGCTCTCTCCCTAGAAATTTTAAATTTAGTTCTTAAAACATCAGATGAAACATGTGATAAGCTATGAAACTCTCGCGCTTGTGTTTCTGAGTCCAATGCCACAAAAGCGCACATTGCCAGATCAACTTGTTTATTGGCTTTTTCCATAGGACCAGATAACAAAGAGTGAGCTCAGATATGAGTAATATAAAAGGAATTGGATCGATGCAAAATCTCAACTCATATTCCTGCTAAAAATGAGGCTACCATACTAGAGGGTTTAATAAAGGAAACAATTTCTAAATTTTTAACAGCATTCACCACATATTATGACTCAGATAGCAAATTGAAAGACTCAGGAAAACATTTAAAAACCTCTAAAACTTCTAGGCATTCTACTATTTGGGGAGCACTTAGACAGCACTCAACAGTTTCAGGTGAGCCTCCTTGCACCATTTAGGCTCCTTTCCCTGTCTTAAACCCATCCGTGTAGATGGTTAAGGCATTGCTCATGGATTGCTTCCACGTGATTCGAGGGAACACCACAGGCTGCTGTACTATGAATCTTAAAAGTTCACTCTTGGGCAAATGATTATCAATTGTACCAGAAAAAGCACAAACCAATATAGCCCATTCTGAGGTATTGGCAGCCAATATTTCTAATTGTTCTTTTGTATAAGGAACTATAAGTTGGTCAAGTGTCTTGGCAAAAGATGTAATAGATTGTTTAATGCCTAATAATGCAACCTCAGCCGTCATGGATGGATAGTGGGACAAGGTTCTCATCCCTGTAGATTTAGAATGAATTCAAAATAGAGGCCCTTCTTGCCAAAGAACACAAGTTGGAAAGCCTAAAGTGGGGAGGATACACATCCAAATGGGCTTGGATTCATCACATTGCACCAACTGTAGCCTAGTAATTGCTTGCTCTACCTTTGGAAGTGCTATATGAGCCTCTGGGGTTAGTAGTCATGGGGAATTAAGGTCTGAGCTTCCCTCTAAAATATCAAATAAGGGTTTAAGCTCAAAGCGTGATAATTTCCAATATAGCCGAATCCAATTTATATCTCCAAGCAATGTTTGAAAATCATTTAAAGTCCTTATGCAATTTGTCCTAATTTCTACCTTTTGTGGTCTAACAAGGGCTTTCTGAATAATAGCTCCTAAAAGTTCAATAGCTCCTCCCTTGTGTATCTTCTCCAGAGCAATAAATAAATCTTTATCTTTTAATTCCTTGGTTAACAAACTTAATGCTAATCCTAACAATTCCATAGAAGGGGCTGCTTCCAATATTTCTTTCAACAGAGGCCACTGAGTTACCCATACAGGTGCAGTGGCCATCTGGCACTCTTTTGTACACTGCTCATAAACTAATTGCTTTACTAGCAGAAGTGCGGTTTCCACATCACCAAAAATTTGTCCTGCTCCATCCATCATTCGAGCAGCAAAGTCAGAAAATTGTTTAGTGCTGCCATGTATTATTTTGGTTAGGTTCCCTGAGACCTCCCCCTTCTTGGAGAGTGCTCATCAAGCCCTTATATTGATGGTGTTTATTTGAGTATAAATTTCCACAGGATATGCTGTCTGATTATTTACTCATTGTCCTTGTCCTAACAGCATGTCTGCACTCCATGCTGGCTGCCCTTTGGCAGAGTTCTCCTAGGTCCGACTATGTGTCAGATCAGTGACAATTGACTTCCAGTCTAAATATTGCCCAGGATTGAGACACGCTTTTGCTAAGCTACTCCAGTGACTAGGCATCAAGGCACATCTACTCAATGACTCAACCTGTGCTACTGTAAAAGACACAGTAGTGCCATAAGTGTGGACAGACTCTGCCATGGATTTCATTGTCTCATAATCTAAAAGCTCGTGATACCTTTGCCCCTGGTTATCTTGAAAAACTGGAAAAGCTAGCGGCACACTAGGACGCAGCTCACCCTGGACTCTCTTCTACACTTTTGTGTTGTCTGGTGGCTTAGAACAGATGCCCTCACCAGGATGGCAATACAGAGGTGGGGCAATATCTGCAGTAGAGGAAACAAATCGTAATTACTGACTCTGCCCCTCTTGGCTCCTTTTAACCCATCTATCTCTCCCACTGCTAGCTTTCAGAGTGAACTCAGAAAAAAACCTTAATGAAGCAGCTCCTTAATAGCCATAATTTGGACATGAGGTTAAAAACCTCATCCTTGTATAACCTTTAATTCCTACCTTATTTTAACACTCACACCATTACTCTTCAACAGCTCTTTCAAAGCTGTTGCAATCAAGTGAGAGGAATTTACACCCATATCCTTGCCTATTTAAAACCCTTTATATCCTAAACAACCCCAAGCTACCAACAGGTTAGAATCACTCATCAGCAGATGCCCCATTGTCTCCTTTTTTCTACAAGCAGAGATTTCCTCCTTAATGCAGTTCCCACTATTTTCCTGTGAGACTAACCAGATAACCCTCCTGATTACGGCAGTTCTGAATCTCCTTCAGACTCCACTACGGCAACCTCACCGATGGGCCACTACGTGTGTTGTGTTCTTAAATGTTCTTCTATGGGGGTCGAAAAAGTTCCCGGGTTTCGGGGCCACTTCTCAAACTGAATGTGGCCAGTCATAGTGGGCTTTATTAATTAAATTATTCATGGCATGTCTTGAGCATGGTGAGTTAAAGTGGGCTTGGAATGTTGTGGCCATGGTCAGTTAAAGTGTCCATGTCCAGTCACAGTGGCCGTGTGCAGTCAAAGTAAGCGTGGCTTGGTGTGGTTGTGGTCAGACAAAGAGGCAGATATCCAGTGTGACAGTGGTCATTCAAAGTGGCCGAAGCCAGTCAAAGTGGGCATGGTTTGGTGTGGGCGGGGTCGACCTAACCCTAAACCTAACCCCTTTCTCTCCTCATTTGAACACATGCATTTTTCTCTTCAGCATCAGTATAAACATTTTCTTACACACAGCATTAAGAGAGATGTTGTTTCCTCTCCTCGTTTGAACACATGTGTTTTTGCCTTTGCCTCTATACACATTTTCTTACAAAGTGCATTAAGAGTGATGTTGCTTCCACTCCTCGTTTGAACACATTTGCTTTTATCATCAGTGTCCATACACACGGTTTCTTACACAGAGCATTAAGAGAGATGTTGAGCCCTCTCCTTGTTTAAACACAGGTGTTTTCATCTTCAGTGCCAATACACATGTTTTCTTACACAGAGCATTAAAGAGATGTTGAGTCCTCTCCTCATTTCAAAACATGTGTTTTTGTCTTCAGTGTTTATACAAATATTTTCTTACTTAGGGCATTAAGAGAGATGTTGCTTCCACTCCTTGTTTGAACATATTTGTCTTTCTCGTCAAGATCCATATACACGTTTTCTTACACAGAGCATTAAGAGAGATGTTGCTTCCACTCCTCGTTTAAACACATTTGTTTTTCTCGTCAGCATCCATACACACATTTTCTTACACAGAGCATTAATACGGATGTTGCTTCCTCTATGGTTTGAACAGATGTGTTTTTTTCTTCAACATCAATAATCACATTTTGCTACCCAGAGCATTAATGGGGATGGTGCTTCCTCTCCTCCTTTGAACACATGTGCTTTTGTCTTCAGTGTTAATACACAACTTTACTTACACAGAGCATAAAAAGGGATGTTGCTTCCTCTCCTCGTGTAACCACATGAATTTTATTTGCAATGTCAATATGCATATTTTCTTACACAGAGCAATAAGAGAAATGTTGCTTTCTCTCCTCATTTGAACACTTGCATTTGTCTCTTCAGCATCAGTACAAACATTTTCTTACACACAGCATTAAGGGAGATGTTGCTTCCTCTCCTTTGAACACATGTGTATTTCTCTTCAGCATCAATACTCACATTTGTTTACAAAGAGCATTAAGAGAGATGTAGCCTCCACTCCTATTTTGCATACCTCTTTTTCTCCTCAGCGTCAATATACACATTTTCTCACATAGAGCATTATGAGAGATGTTGACTCCCCTTTTTTTTGAACACATGTGTTTTTGTATTCAGCATCAATACACGTTTTCTTACACAGAACATTAAGAGAGATGTTGCTTCTACTCCTCGTTTGAATACATGTATTTTATTTTCAATGTCAATACACATGTTTACTTACTCAGAACAATAAGATAGATGTTGTGTTCTCTCCTCTTTTGAATACATGCTTTTTTCTCTTCAGCATCAATACAAGCATTTTCTTACACACAGAATTAAGAGAGATGTTGCTTCCTCTCCTCCTTTGAACACATGTGTTTTTCTCATCATTGTCTATACTCACGTATGCTTATGAAGAGCATTAAGAGATATGTTGTCTACACTCCTAGTTTGCACACTTCTTTTTCTCTTCAGCATCAATACACATGTTTTCTTACCCAGAGCATTAAGAGAGATGTTGAGCGCTGTCCTTGTTTAAACACAGGTGTTTTCATCTTCAGTGCCCATATACATGTTTTCCTACACAGAGCATTAAGACAGGTGTTGCTTCCTCTCCTTATTCTAACATACGTGTTTTTCTCCTAAACATCAATACACATGTTTTCTTACACAGAGCATTAAGAGAGATATTGCTTTCTGTCCTTTTTTGATCACATTTGATTTTTCTTCAGCCTGCATGCACACACTTTCTTACACAGTGCATTAAGGGAGATGTTGCTTCCTTGCTGTGTTTGAACACATGTGTTTTTTTCTTCTGCCTCAATACACGCTCTCTTACATCAAGCATTTAGAGAGATGTTACTTCCTCTCCTTGTTTAAATACATGTGTTTTTATCTTCATCATCAATACACACATTTTCTTACAGAGAGCATTAAGAAACATGTTACTTCCTATATTCTGCACTTTGACGGGCCATGACAACTTTGATTTGCCACACCCACTTTGACTTAACACACCCACTCCAATCACACCCATGTTGCCTGGCCAGGGACACTTTGAGTGACCACGCCCACACCGGACCAGGACCACTTTGTCTGACCATGCCCACACCAAGTCACACTTACTTTCACTGAATAAAGCCACTTTGACTGGTCAGGGACACTTTGACTGACCACGGCGAAAACATGCCACGCACACATTGACTGACCATGCCCACTCCAGGCCATGAATACTTTAATTAAACAAGCCCACTTTGGCCAAGTCCATTTTGACTGACCGTGCGCAAACAATAAAATGCCCACTTTGACCGGCCATGCCAACTTTTACTGGCCATGGCTTCTTTGACTGACCTTGCTCATTTTGACTGTACACGGCCTCTTTGACCACAGCCACAACATGCCATGCTTTGTTTAATTGACCACACCCACTTTGAGTGACCAAGCCCAAAACAAACAATGCCCACTATGACTGGCCATGGCCACTATGAAGGACCATGACCACAACAGGCCACAACCACTTTGATTGATCACACCCACACCAGGCCACAACAACTTTAATTGATCAAGCCCATTTCCACTGGCCATGCACACTTTGACTGTCCATGGCTAAAATATGTCACAGCCAATTTGTCTGACCACGCCCACACCAAGCCACGCTTACGTTTACTGGCCATGACCACTATTAATGTCCAGGCCCACACAATACCACACCCTCTTTGACAGGCCATGCCAACTTTGTTTGGCTACGCCCACTTTCACTGAACTTGCCACTTTGCCTGTCCACGGCCAGTTTGACCATGGCCACAACATGCCAAGCTTTCTTAGTTGACCACACCCTTTGACTGACCATGCCCACTACGAATCATGCCCACTTTTACTGCCCCCGGCCACTATGAATGACCACACCAACACAGTAACATGTCCACTTTGACTGGCCATGCCTTCTTTGACTGTCAACATGAACAGTGACTGACCACACCAACTTTAACTGGCCACGCCAATCTTAACTGAACATGCCCACACCAAGGCACGACGACTTTGACTGAACTTGCCCACTTTTACTGTCCACGGGCACTGTGACGATGGGTACAACATGACAGGCATTTTTTGATTGACCTCATCCACTTTGACTAACCTTGCCCACACCAAGCCATGCCAAATTTGACTGGCCATGGCCACTATGAATGACCACGACCACCACAGGCCACATCCACTTTTATTTATGACACCCACACCAGGCCACAACCACTTTAATTCACCAAGCCCATTTCCACTGGCCATGCACACTTTGACTGACCGTGGATAAAACAGGTCACAAGCACTTTGTCTGACCACGCCCACACCAACCCACCCTGGTTTTAACTGCACACAGTCACTGTGACTGGACATGGACACTTTGACTGACCATGGCCACAATATGCCATGCTCAAATTTACAGAATGCGCTCATACTAGGCCACGAATATTTTAATTAAATTTAATTTAATTAAACCAAGCCATACTTACTTTGACTGAATACAGCCACTTTGACTGGCCATGGACACTTCGTCTGACCACGGCCAATCATGCCATGCACACATTGATTGACCATGCTCACACCAGGCCATGAATACTTTAATTAAACAAGCCCATTTTCACCAAGGCCAGTTTGACTCACCATGCCCACACAATACCATGCCCACTTTGACTGGCCATGCCCACTTTGACAGAACTCACCCTCTTGACTGTCCATGGACACTTGGATCATGGCCACAACATGTCACGCTTTCTTTGATTGACCACACCCACTTGGACTGAATACACACACGCCAAACTACGCCCAATTTTTACTGGCCATGTCCACTATGAATGATGACTTCCACACAATAAAACGCCCACTTTGACTTTCCACGCCATCTTTGACTGGCCACAACCACTTTGACTGACCATGCCCACACAATACCATGCACACTTTGACCGACCATGCACAAGTGACTGAACACACACAATTTTACTGGCAATGCCCATGTTGACAGACCACACCCATTTTGACCGACCATACAAACTTTGACTGGCCACGCCCACTTTGGTGTTCCACACCCACACCAAGCCATGGCAACATGGACTGATCATGCCCCCAGTGACAGACCTCATCCATGTAAACTGGACATGCCAATGTTGACTGAACAAGCCCACACCAAGCCATGCCCTCTTAGACTGAACTCTCCCACTTTGACTGCCAACGGCCACTGTCACCACAGCCACAACACTCCATGCCTTCTTTAATTGACCACACCCACATTGACTGACCAAGCACACACCAAACCACGCCCATTTTGACTGGTAACCACCATTTTGAGTGAACATGACCACAACAGGCCACTCCCACTTTGATTGATCACGCCCACACAAGGCCACAACCACTTTAATTGACCAAGCACATTTCGACTGGCCATGCACACTTTTCATGTCCATGCCTACATTGACAGACCACTCCCATTTTAATTGACCATACAACTTTGAATGGCCATGCCCACTTTGGTGCTCCACATCCACACCAAGACACGCCAAATTTGACTGAACACAAACACTTAGACTGACCAAGCCCACAATGACTGACCACGCCCTTTTGTGGCATCATTTGAACACATGTGTTTTTCACTTCAGCAGGAAAGCACACATTTTCTTCCACAGAGCATTAATAGAGATGTTGCTTCCTCTATCATTTGAACAGATGTGTTTTTTTCTTCAACATCCATAGTCACGTTTTGCTACCAAGAGCATTAAGGGAGATGGTGCTTTCTCTCCTCCTTTGAACACATGTTTTTCACTTCAGCATCAATAATCACATATTCTTACAAAGAGCAATAAGATAGATGTTGCCTCCACTCCTAGTTCACGCATCTGTTTTTCTCTTCAGCATAAATATGCATGTTTTCTTACACAGAGCATTAAGGGAGATCTTTAGTCCTCTACTTGTTTAAACTCATGTGTTTTTCTCTTCAGTGTCAATACACATGTTTTCTTACATAGAGCATTAAGAGAGATGTTGCTTCAACTCCTCCTTTGAAAAAATTTTTTTTCTCTTCAGAGTCAATACACACGTTTTCTTACATAGAGCATTAAGAGTGATGTTGCTTCCTTTCCTTATTTGAACACATGTGTTTTTGTCTTCAGCCTCTATACACATGTTTTCTTACATAGGGCATTAAGAGAGATGTTGCTTTCACTCCTCGTTTGAACACATTTGTTTTTCTCCTCAGCATCCATAGACATATTTCTTACACAGAGTATTAAGAGAGATATTTCTTCCTTTCCTCGTTTGAACACATTTGTTTTTCTCTTAGAATACACACACAGGTTTTCTTACACAGAGCATTAAGAAAGGTGTTACTTCCTCTATTGTTTGATAAGATGTGTTTTTTTCTTCAATGTCAATAGTCACGTTATGCTACCCAGAGCATTAAGAGAGATGGTGCTTCCTCTCCTCCTTTGAACACATGTGCTTTCCTCTTCAGGGTTAATGCACAACATTTCTAACACAGAGCATTAAAGGGGATGTTATTTCCTCTCCTCACTTGAACACATGTATTTTATTTTCAATGTCAATACACATGTTTTCAAACACAGAGCAATAAGAGAGATATTGCTTTCTCTCCTGATTGAACTCATGCATTTTTGTCTTCAGCATCAGTAGAAACATTTTCTTACACACAGCATTAAGAGAGATGATGTTTCCTCTCCTCCTTTGAACACATGTGTTTTTCTCTTATACGTCAATACTCACGTTTGTTTACAAAGAGCATTAGGAGAGATCTTGTCTCCAATCATAGTTTTCACACGTGTTTATTCTTCAGCATCAATACACATGTTTTCTTAAACAGAGCATTAAGAGAGATGTTGTTTCCTCTCCTTGTTTGATCACATGTGTTTTTGTCTTCAGTGTCCATACACAGGTTTTCTTACACAGAGCATTGAGAGAGATGTTGAGCCCTCTTCATGTTTAAACACAGGTGATTTTATCTTCAGCAACCATACACATGTTGTCTTACACAGAGCATTAAGAGAGATGTTCCTTTTCTCCTCGTTTGCACACATATGCATTTGTCTTCAGCGTCCATACATACACTTCCTTACACAGAGTATTAAGAAAAATGTTGCTTCCTTGCTTCATCTCAACACATGTGTTTTTCTCTTCTGCATCGATACACACATTTTCTTACACAGAGCCTTAAGAAACATGTTTCTTTCTATACTTTCCACTACGACAGTCCATGCCCACTTTGATTGGCCACAACAACTTTTAGTTAACATGACGACACCAAGCTATGCACACTTTGACTGGCCACAGACACTTTGAAAGTCCTTGGCCATACTGGGTCACGGGCACTTTGTCTGACCATGCCTACACCAAGCCATGCTTACTTTGACTGAATAAGGCCTCTTTGACTGGCCACGGACACTTTGACTGACCACGGCCACAACATGCCACTCACATGTTGACTGACTATGCTCATACCAGGCCATGCATACTTTAATTAAACAAGCCCACTTTGGCCACATCCAGTTTGACTGACCATGCCCACACAATACCATGCCCACTTTGACTGACCATGCCCCAAAAATACCACACATACTTTGACCTACCATGCACAAGTGATTGAACATGCACACTTTGACTGGCCACGGACACTGTAAAAGACAAGTACCACAACAGGCCACACCCACTTTGATTGATCACGCCAACATCAGGCAACAACTACTTTAATTGACAAAGCCCATTTCGAATATCTATGCACACTTTGAATGAC
Source organism: Sigmodon hispidus (assembly GCA_004025045.1). Classification (NCBI taxonomy): domain Eukaryota; kingdom Metazoa; phylum Chordata; class Mammalia; order Rodentia; family Cricetidae; genus Sigmodon; species Sigmodon hispidus. The sequence goes on along the minus strand of PVIH01007652.1, from coordinate 81,471 downwards.
CACGGCTTCAGCAGGCCACAGCCACTTTGTCTGACCACACATACACCAAGACACACTCACTTTGACTGCACACAGCCACTGTGACTGGACATGGATAATTTGACTGACTATGGCCACAAGATGCTACGGCCATATTGACTGAATATGGTCACACCAGGCCATGAATACTTTAATTAAACAAGCCAACTATGACTGGCCACATCCACTTTGACTGGGCACACACACTTTTCATGTCCAGCACCACTTTGACAGAGCAAAGACACTTTGACGCACGATGCCCACACCAAGTCACGCCAACTTTGACTGAACACACCCACTTAGACTGACCATGCAGAGCAGAGAAGACCAATTTAGAACTTGACACATGGAGTGGACCATCGGTGAGGTTGCTGCAATAGAGTCTGATGGAGATTCAGAACTGCTGTGATCGGGAAGGTTAACTGGTAAGTCTCACAGGAAAATAGTGGGACATGGGTTAATGAGGAAAACTCTGCTTGTAGAAAAAAGCAGAGAATGGGGCATCTGCTGATGAGCAGATCTAACTTGTTGGTAATTTGGGATAGTTTATAATGTAAAGTGTTTTAAATAGGTAAGGATATGGGTGTAAATTCCTCTCACCCCATTGCAACAGCTTTGAAAGAGCTGTTGAAGATTAATGATGTGAGCATTAAATTATGGTAGGAATTAAAGGTTATACAAGAATGAGGTTTTTAACCTCATGTCCAATTTTTTTGGCACTTAAGGAGCTGCTTCATTAAGGTTTTTTTTTTCTGAAACCTGTCTGCTTGCTAGCAGTGAGAGAGATAGATAGGTTAAAACAGCCAAGGGGGGGCGGAGTCAGTAATTATAATATGTTTCAATACTGTGCCTATTAACCCACCCATCCATATTGCCAGCCTGGTGAGGGCATCTGTTCTAAGCCACCAGACAACACAAAAGTTTAGAAGAGGGACCAGCGTGAGCTGTGTCCTAGTGTGCTGCTGTCTTTTCCAGTTTTTCAAGATAATCAGGGGCAAAGGTATCATAATCTTTTAGATTTTAAGACAGTGATATCCCTGACAGAGTCTCTCCACACTTATGGCACTACTGCAACTTTTACAGTAGCACAGGTTGAGGCATTGAGTAGATGTGCCTTGATGCCTAGTAACTGGAGTAGCTTAGCAAAAGCATGTCTCAATCCTGGGCAATATTTAGACTGGAAGTCAACTGTGACTGATCTGGCACATAGATATTCCCGGGAGAACTCTGCCAATGGGCAGCCAGCATGGAGTGCAGATATGCTGTTAGGGCAAGGACAATGGGTAAATAATCAGACAGCATATCCTGTGGAAGTTTATACTCAAATAAACACCATCAATATTAGTATTAGGGCTTGGTGAGCCCTCCCCAATAAGGGGGAGTTCTCAGGGAACCTATCCAAAATTATACAGGGCAGCACTGAACCATTTTGTGACTTTGTAGCTCGAATGATGCATAGAGCAGGACAAATTTTTGGTGATGTGGAAACCACACTTCTGCTAGTAAAGCAATTATTGTATGAGCTGTGTACAAAAGACTGCTGGATGGCCACTGCACCTGTACGGGTACCTCAGTGGTGTCTGTCAAATCAAAAATTGGAAGTAGCCCCTTCTATGGAATTGTTAGAATTAGCGTTAAGTTTGTTAAACAAGGAATTAAAAGATAAAGATTTATTTATTGCTCTGGAGAAGATACAGAAGGAAAAAGCTTTGAATTTTTAGGGACTATTATTCAGAATTCCCATGTTAAAGCACAAAAGGTAGAAATTAGGACCAATGGTTTAAGGACTTTAAATGATTTTCAAACATTGCTTGGAGATATAAATTGGATTCGCCATATTTGAAGTTAACTCGCTTTGAGTGTAAACCCTTATTTGATATTTTAGAGGGAAACTCAGACCTTAATTCCCCATGACAACTAACCCCAGAGGCTCAGATAGCACTTCCAAAGGTAGAGCAAGCAATTACTAGGGCACAGTTGTTGTGCTGTGATGAATCCAAGCCCATTTAGATGTGTATCCTCACCATTTTAGGCTTTCCAAATTGTGTTCTTTGGCAAGAAGGGCCTCTACTGTGGATTAATTCTAAATCCACAGGGATGAGAACTTTGTCCCACTATCCATCCATGACAGCTGAGGTTGTGTTGTTAGGCATTAAACAATCTATTACATTTTTTGCCAAGACACCTGACTGGCTTATAGTCCCTTATACAAAAGAACAAGTAGAAATATTGACTCCACTACCTCAGAATGGGCTATATTGGTTTGTGCCTTTTCTGGTACAATTGATAATCATTTGCCCAAGAGTGAACTTTTAAGATTCATAGTTCAGCAGCCTGTGCTATTCCCTCAGATCATGTGGGAGCAACCATTGAGCAATACCTTAACCATCTACACTTATGTGTCTAAGACTGGGAAAGGAGCCTAAATGGTGCAAGGAGGCTCATCTGTAACTGTTGAGTGCTGTCCAAATGCTCCCCAAAGAGTAGAATGCCAAGTAGTTTTAGAGGTTTTTAAATGTTTTCCTGAGTCTTTCAATTTGGTATCTGATTCATCATATGTGGTGAATGCTGTTAAAAAATAAAAATTGTTTCCTATATTAAACCCTCTAGTATTGTAGCCTCACTTTTACCAGAAATAAGAGGTGAGATTTTGCATTGATCCAATTCCTTTTATATTACCCATTTCTGAGCTCACTCTTTGTTACCTGGTCCTATGGCAAAAGCCAATGAACAAGTTGATCTGGCAATGTGCACTTTTGTGACATTGGTCTCAGAAACACAATCGCGAGATTTTTATAGCTTATAACATGTTTCATCTGCTGTTTTAAGAACCAAATTTAAAATTTCTAGGGAGATAGCTAGTAATATTGTGAAAAGCTGTTACGCTTGTGTACAATTCTTTCCTGCTCAGAAAATATGGTTTGATTCCAGATGCATTTTTTCCACTTGAGATTTGGCAGATGGATGTTACTTCAGTATGTACATGTCTCCATTGATACATGTTCTGAAGTAATGCACGCTACACCTCTTTCTGGGGAAATGGTTTACAATGTCATTACCCACTGCCTTGAAGGTTGGACCACTTGGGGCAAGCCCGATAAACTGTAAACAGTCAATGGGCCAGACTATGCATCTAAGAGTTTTGCCTCATTTTACCACAAAATGCAAGTGAAACATATCACAGGCCTGTCCTCTAATCCACCAAGGCAAGGGATATTAGAGTTGCATATCGTATGCTCAAGGACTTCCTACAAAAACAAAAAGGGGAAATAGCAGAGAATTGCACCCCCAAACAAAGGCTCTCTTTTGCTTTATTCACTATAAATTTTCTAAATGTAAATGATAAAAAGGAAATCATTGCCAAACATCATATGATCTCAGAACCCAACAATCAAGGCAAAGTTTTGTGTTAGGATGTAATTTCTAATCAATGGCGAGGCCTGGATCGCATTACCGTTCAATCAACGGGATCTTTATGTGTTTCTCCACAGAATCATGAGCCAGTCTGGGTGCCATCAAGATTGATGAGACGCATTGAGTATGACTCTAAGGATGATGCTGATATGGATACCCCTGATGGTCTTTCCCTAATTTAGGCATAAATTGAGAATTGGTCTACAGAGACCAAAAAGATGATCCTCAAGCAAAAGTTCCAGATTGCTTGTTTGAATGCTACAAGATTGGAGCCTGTTACACTTGGGGACTTTACTTCTTGGCTCACTTCTGCCCTTTTATTTTTCAAAGACTGGGTGGGTGTGGGAACCTTTGGAGTCTGCTGTTTATTTGAGATTTTTTTTTCCTCTGGCTGGTTTGCCATATTCCCATCAGAGCGTGTCCTGAAAAGGTCCTACTCACTCAGGCACTCTTGACACTTGATTCAGGGTACTCCCCCGTAGCATGGCTTTCCACCCTTAGTACCTTATAATGATTGCCCTTGCACAGAGAGGCTTTAGCTGCCATTGCACCTCTATAGTGAATCATTCTCCTCTGAGACGTCCTTTGCACCCTGCTGCCCTCACTGACCTTGCACGCAGGAGGGCATCTTGGGGATCCTGGCAGCAGGAAACAGCCTTTGAGCGGTGGGCACAACATGAGGTGAACACCTGTATGGCCTATATCTTGTCTGTGCCATTAGAAAAAAAAAAGGGGAGATGTAGGGTGTGGTTGGCCCTTGCACAACAGGCTGGACCCCAGGTATTGCATCTCTGCTGCTTATGCTAATTAGGCGTCAAGTAGTGCCCTATCCAATGTTATCCCTCAATATGCTACTGAGGTAGTACTTTGGACCTATCAACAGCAATATGCTAATGAGGTATTACTTTGGACCTATCACCAGCTATATGCTAATGAGGCATTACTTTGGGCATGAATCACACATCCTGGCTTCTCTATATGCAGGCTGCATTTCAGGCTTGGGGTATTCTTATCACCATTCTCAACAGAGCTGTACTCCAATAAAGTGTGATCTGAGATGAATTGTGCGTGTCTTGATTTGTCATTCTCCAGGTCAGAATGGGGCTTGCCACGCACATGCACTTTTACACACCATGACCACACCAAACCATGCCAACTTTGACTGAACACACCCACTTAGACTGACCATGCCCACAATGGCTGACCACGACCTCTTCTGGCCTCATTTGAACACGTGTTTTTCACTTCAGTGGGATAACACATGTTTTCTTCCACAGAGCATTAATAGAGATGTTGCTTCCTCTATTGTTTTAACAAATGTGTTTTTTTCTTCAATATCAATAGTCACATTTTGCTACCAGAGAATTAAGGGAGATGGTGCTTCCCCTCCTCTTTTCAACACATGTACTTTTCTCTTCAGTGTTAATACACAACTTTTCTTACACAGAGCATAAAAAGATGCTGCTTCCTCTCCTCTTTTGAACACGTGTATTCTATTTTCAATATCTATACACATGTTTTATTACACAGAGCAATAAGTGAGATGTTGCTATCTCCTCTCGTTTGAACTCATGAATTTTTCTCTTCAGCATCAGTACAAACATTTTCTTACACACAGCATTAAGAGAGATGTTGCTTCCTCTCCTCCTTTGAACACGTGTTTTTCTCTTCAGAGTCAATACTCACATTTGGTTACAAAGAGCATTAAGAGAGATGTTGAGTCCTCCACTTGTTTAAACACATGTGTTTTTCTCTTCAGCATCAATATACATGATTTCTTACATAGAGCATTAAAAGAGATGTTGCTTCTCCTCCTCATTTGAACACATTTGATTTTCTCCTCAGCATCCATAAATGTGTTTTCTTACACAGAGCATTAAGAGAGATGTTGCTACCTTTCCATGTTTGAACACATGTGTTTTTGTCTTCAGCCTCTATACACATGTTTTCTTACATAGGGTATTAAGAGAGATGTTGCTTCCACTCCTCATTTGAACACATTTGTTATTCTCTTCAGCATCCATAGACACGTTTTCTTACACAGAGTATTAAGACAGATGTTGAGTCCTCCACTAGTTTAAACACATGTGTTTTTCTCTTCAGCGTCAATACACACGTTTTCCTACACAGAGCATTAGATATATTGAGCACTCTCTTTGTTTAAACACAGGTGTTTTTATCTTCAGCACACATACACTTGTTTTCTTACACAGAGCTTTAAGAGAAGTGATGCTTCCTATCCTTAATTTAACACATGTGTTTTTCTACTAAACATCAATACACATGTTTTCTTGCACAGAGCATTAAGAGAGATGTTGCTTCTCTCCTCCTTTGAACACATATGTTTTTTTTTCTTTAACATCCATACTCACACTTTCTTACACAGAACATTAAGAGAGAGTTGCTTCCTTGCTTTGTTTGAAGACATGTGTTTTTCTCTTCTGCATCGATACACACATTTTATTACACAGAGCATTAGGAAACAGGTTCCTTCCTATACTTTCCCCTTAGATGGGCCACGCCCAATTTGATTAGCCACAACTTTGACTTAATAAGACCACACCAAGCCAAGCACACTTTGACCAGCCACAGGCACTTTGAATGTCCATGGCCATACCTGATCACGGCCACTTTGTCAGACCATGCCCACACCAAGCAACGCCAACTTTGAATGAACACACGCACACTTAGACTGACCATGCCCGCAATGGCTGACCTCGCCCACTTCTGGCATCATTTGAAAACATGTGTTTTTTACTTCAGAGCATTAATAGAGATGTTGCTTCTTCAGTCTTTTTAACAGATGTGGTTTTTTCTTCAATGTCATGAGTCATGTTTTGCTATCCAGAGCATTAATGGAGATGGTGCATTCTCTCCTCCTTTGAACACATGTGCTTTTCTCTTCAGTGTTAATACACAACTTTTCTTACACAGAGCATAAAAAGGGATGTAGCTTCAGCTCCTCATTTGAGCACATGTATTTTATTTTCCATGACAATACACATGTTTTCTTACACAGAGCATTAAGAGAGATGGTGCTTTGTCTCCTTGATTGAACACATGCATTTTTTTCTTCAGGATCAGTACAAACATTTTCTTACACAGAGCATTACGAAATATGTTACATCCTATAATTTCCACTTTGATGGGCCACTCCCACTTTGATTACCACAGCAACTTTGACCTATCATGACCACACTAAGCCATGTACACTTTGACTGGCCACAGCAAATTTGAATGTCCATGTTAAAAAGGGGTCACAGCCACTTTGTCTGACCATGACCACTCTAAGCCATGCCAACTTTGACTGAACACACCCACTTAGACTGACCATGCCCACAATGGCCAGCCACACCCTCTCCTGGCCTCATTTGAACACAGGTGTTTTTCACTTCAGCGGGAAAACACATATTTTCTTCCACTGAGCATTAATAGGTATATTGCTTCCTCGATCATTTCAACAGATGTTTTTTTTTTTTCTTCAATGTCAATAGTCACGCTTTGGTACTCAGAGCATTAAGGGAGATGGTGCTTCCTCTCCTCGTTTGAACACATGTGTTTTTGTCTTTAGTCCCTTACACATGTTTTCTTACACAGAGCATTAAGAGAGTTGTTGCTTCCACTCCTCATTTGAACACATTTGTTTTTCTCCTCAGCATCCATAGACACGTTTTCTTTAACAGAGCACTAAAAAAGATGTTGCTTCCTTTTCTTGTTTGAACCTATGTGTATTTGTCTTCAGCGTCAATTCACTCGTTTTCTTACACAGAGCATTAGAGATGTTGAGCACTCTCTTAGATTAAACACAAGTGCTTTTTTCTTCAGTGCCCATACACGTTTTCTTACACAGAGCATTAAGAGATGTGTTGCTTCCTCTCCTTATTCTAACACATGTGTTTTCCTCATAAACATCAATACATATGATTACTTACACATTGCATTAATAGAGATGTTGCTTCCACTATCGTTTGAAGAGATGTGTTTTTTCTTCAGCATCAATAGTCACGTTTTGCTACCCAGAACATTGAGGGAGATGTTGGTTCCTCTCCTCCTTTGAACACATTAGTTTTTCTCATCAGTATTAATACACAACTTTTCTTACACAGAGCATAAAAAGAGATGTTGCTTCTTCTCCTATTTTTGAACACATGTATTTTATTTTCAATGTCAATACACACATTTTCTTTTACAGAGCAATAAGAGAGATGTTGTTTTCTCTCCTCGTTTAAACACATGAATCTTTCTCTTCTGCATCAGTACAAACATTTACTTACACAAAGCATTAACAGAGATGTTGCTTCATCTCCACCTTTGAACACATGTGTTTTTCTCTTCAGCATCAATACTCATGTTTGCATACAAAGAGCATTAAGGGAAATGTTGCCTCCACTCCTAGCTTGCACACGTATTTTTCTCTTCAACATCAATACACACGTTTTCTTACACAGAGCATTAAGAGAGATGTTGAGTCCTCTACTTGTTTAAGCACATGTGCTTTGTTCTTCAGCGTCAATATACATGTTTACTTACACAGAGCATAAAGAGAGATGTTGTTACCTCTCCTCTTTGAACACATGTGTTTTTGTCTCCAGCGTCAACGCACACGTTTTCTTACACAGAGCATTAGAGATTTTGAGCCCTCTCCATGTTTAACCCAGGTGTTTTTATCTTCAGCACCCATACACATGTTTTCTTACACAGAGCATTATGAGAGTTATTGCTTCCTCTTCTTAATCTAACACATTTGTTTTTCTCCTAAACTTGAATCCTCATGTTTTCTTACACAGAGCATTGACAGCGATGTTGCTTTCTGTCCCCGTTTGAACACATATGTTTATTTCTTCACCGTCCATACTCTCACTTTCTTACACAGAGCATTATGAGAGATGTTGCTTCGTTGCATCATCTGAACACATGTGTTTTTCTCTTCTGCATCGATACACACATTTTCTAACACAGAGCATTAAGAAACATGTTACTTCCTATACTTCCCACTTTGACATGCCACACCCATTTTGATTGGCCATTGCCAATTTGATTGAGCACGACCACACCAAGCCATGCACACTATGACTGGCCACAGTCACTTTGAATGTCCATGGCCACACAGAGTCATGGCCACTTTTTCTGACCATGCCCACACCAAGCCATGCTTTCTTTGACTGAATAAGGCCCCTTTGACTGGCCACAGACACTTTGACTGACCACGGCCACAACATGCCACTCACACATTGACTGAACATGCTCACACCAGGCCAAGAATACTTTAATTAAACAAGCCCACTTTGGTCACATCCACTTTGAATGACTATGTCCACACAATACCATGCCCATTTTGACTGACGACGCCAACTTTGACTGGCCATGAACACGTTGAATGACCAAGCCCACACAATACCACACACACTTTGACTGACCATGCACAAGTTATCGAACATGCACACTTTGACTGGCCACAGACACTGTGAATGACCACGACCACAACAGGCCACACCCACTTTGATTGATCACGCCCACACCAGGCCAAAACCACTTTAATTGACCAAGCCTATTTCAACTGGCCATGCATAATTTGACTGACTACAGCTACAGCAGGAGACAGCCACTTTGTCTGACCATGCCCACACCAAGCCATGCTTACTTTGACTGCACATGGCCACTGTGACTGGACATGGACAATTTGACTGACCACGGCCACAAGATCCTATAAACACATTGACTGAATATGCTTACACCAGGCCACGAATACTTTAGTTAAACAAGCCACTATGACTGGCCACATACACTTTTCATTATCCATGCCCACTTTGACAGAGCACACCCACTTTGACTCATGATGTCCACACAAAGCCACACCAACTTTGACGGAACACACTTACTTAGACTGTCCATGCCCACAATGGCTGACCATGCCCTCTTCTGGTCTCATTTGAACACATGAGTTTTTCACTGCAGCGAGAAAACACACGTATTCTTCCACAGAGCATTAATAGAGATGTTGCTTCTTCTATCGTTTGAACAGATGTGTTTTTTTCTTCAATGTCCATAATCACGTTTTACTACACAGAGCTTTAAGGGAGATGATGCTTCCTCTCCTCTTTTGAACACATATGCTTTGCTCTTCAGCGTTAATACACAACTTTTCTAACACAGAGCTTAAAATGGGATGTTGTTTCCTCTCCTCATTTGAACACATGTAATTTATTTTCAATGTTAATACACATGTTTTCTTACACAGAGTAATAAGAGAGATGTTGCTTTCTCTCCTTGATTGAACTCATGCATTTTTCTCTTCAGCATTAGTACAAATATTTTTTTACACACAGCATTAAGAGAGATGATGGTTCCTCTCCTCATTTGAACACATGTGTTTTTCTCTTAAGCATCAATACACACATTTACTTATACAGAGCATTAAGAGGGATGTTGTTTCCTCTCCTCCTTTGAAGACATGTGTTTTTCTCTTCAGCGTCAATACTCATGTTTGTTTACAAAGAGCATTAAGAGAGATGTTGCCTCCACTCCTAGTTTGCACATGTATTTACTCTTCAGCGTCAATACACATGTTTTCTTACACAGAGCATTAAGAGTGATGTTGAGTCCTCTACTTTTTTAAAAACATGTGTTTTTTTTTCAGAGTCAATACACATGTTTTCTTACACAGAGCATTAAGAGAGATGTTGAGTCCCCTCTTGTTTAAACACATATGTTTTTCTCTTCAAGGTCAATACACATGTTTTCTTATATAGAGCATTAAGAGAGATGTTGCCCCCTCTCAACATTTGAACACATGTGTTTTTGTCTTTAGCCTCCATACACACGTTTTCTTACACAGAGCATTAAAAGAGATGCTGATTCCTTTCCTTCTTTGAACACATGTGTTTTTGTCTACAGTGTCCATACACATACTTTTTTACACAGAGCTTTAAGAGATGTTAGGCCCTCTCCTTGTTTAAACACAGGTGTTTTCATCTTCAGCGACCAAGCATATCTTTTCCTACACAGAGCATTAAGAGAGGGGTTGCTTCCTCTCCTTTATCTAACACATGTTTTTTTTCCTAAACATCAATACACGTATTTTCTTACACAGCGCATTAAAAGAGATGTTGCTTTCTGTCCTCATTTGATCACTTATGATTTTTCATTCAGCCTCCATACACACACTTTCTTAAACAGAGCATTAAGATAGATGTAGCTTCCTTGCTTCATTTGAACACTTGTGTTTTTTCTGCTCTGCATCAATACACACTTTCTTACACAGAGCATAAAAAGAGATGTAGCTTCCTCTCCTCGTTTGAACACATGTATTTCATTTTCTTACAGAGAGCATTAAGAAACATGTTACTTCCTATACTCTCCAATTTGATGAGCCATGACAACTTTGATTGGCCACACCCACTTTGACTTACCACACCCACACCAAGCCACACCCACTTTGACTTGCCACGGCCACTTTGAATGACCCCATCCACACTGAACCACAGCAACTTTTTCTGACCATGCCCACACCAGGACACGCTTACATTGACTAAATAAGTCCACTTTTACTGGCCATGGACACTTTGACTGATCACAGCCACAACGTGACATGCACACATCGACTGAACACACCCACACCAGGTCACAAATACTTTAATTAAACAAGACCACTTTGGCCAAGTCAAGTTTGACTGACCATGTGCACACAATACCATGCACACTTTGACTGGCCATGCCAACTTTGTCTGGCCATGCCCAGTTTGACTGACCTCGCCCACTTTGACTGTGTACGGCACTTTGACCACATCCAAAACATACCATGCTTTCTTGAATTGACCACATCAACTTAGACTGACCACGCCCACACCAAGCCATGCCCACTTTTACTTTCCACGGCCAATATGAATGATCAAGCCCACACAATTCCACACCCACTTTGACCAGCCATGCAAACTTTGACTGGCCACAACCACTTTGACTGACCACGCCCACACAATATCATGCAAAATTTGACCAAGCACGCACAAATGACCGAACATGCACATTTTGACTGGCCATGCCCATGTTGACAGGCCATGCCCACTTTGACTGACCATAAAAACTTTGACAGAGCACACCCACTTTGATGCACCACACCCACACCAAGCCATGCCAACTTTGACTGAACACATCCACTTAGACTGACCATGCCCACAATGGCTGACCACACCCTCTTCTGGCCTCATGTGAGCACATGAGTTTTTCACTTCAGCGGGAAAACACATGTATTCTTACACAGAGCATTAATAGAGATGTTGCTTCCTCTATCGTTTGAACAGATGTGTTTTTTCTTCAATGTCAATAGTCACATTTTCCTACCCAGAGCATTAAGGGAGATGGTGTTTCCCCTCCACCTTTGAAGACATGTGTTTTTCTCTTCAGAGTTAATATACAACTCTTCTTACATAGAGCATAAAAAGAGATGTTGCTTCCTCTTCTCATTTGAACACATGTATTTTTTGTTCAATGTCAATACCTGTTTTTTTACACAGAGCAATAAGAGACATGTTGCTTTCTCTCCTCCTTTGAACACATGCATTTTTCTCTTCAGCATCAGGACAAACATTTTCTTTCACACAGCATTAATAGAGATGTTGCATCCTCTCCTCGTTTGAACTCATGTGTTTTTCTCTTCAGCATCAGTACTCATGCTTGTTTACAAAGAACATTTTAAGAGATGTTGCCTCCACTCCTAGTTTGCATATGTCTTTTTCTATTCAGAGACATAACACAAGTTTTCTTACATAGAGCATTAAGAGAGATGTTGAGTCCACTACTTGTTTAAATATATGTGTTTTTGTGTACAGCGTCCATAGGCACGTTTTCTTACACAGAGCATTAAGAGAGATGTTGAGCCTTCTCCTTGTTTAAACACAGGTGTTTTTATCTTCAGCACCCATACACATGTTTTCTTAAACAGAGCATTAAGAGAGGTGTTGCTTCCATTCCTTAATCTAACACATGTGTTTTTCTCCTTAACATCAATACACATGTTTCCTTACACAGAGCATTAAGAGAGATATTGCTTTCTCTCCTCGTTTGAACACATATGTTTTTTTCCAAAGTGTCCATACACAAGCTTTCTTACACAAAGCATTAAGAGAGATGTTGCTCCCATGCTTCCTTTGAACACATGAGTTTTTTTCTTTTGCATCGATACACACATTTTCTTATACAGAGCATTAAGAAACATGTTAATTCCTATACTCTCAACTCTGACAAGCAATGCCCATTTTGATTGGTCACATCCACTTTGACTTACCACACCCACATCAAGCCACACACACTTTGACTGGACATGGCAACTTTGAATGACCATGGCCACACCGGATCACAGCCCCTTTGACCATGCCCACACCAAGCCATTCTTAATTTGACTGAATAAGGCCACTTTGACTGGCCATGATCACTTTGACTGACCACGGACACAACATGCCACACACACATTGAATGACCATGCTCACACCAGGCCAGGAATACTTTACTTAAACAAGTCCTCTTTGTCCACATCTAGTCTGACTGTCCATGCCCACACAATAACATGCCCACTTTTTTTGCCCACGCCATCTTTGATTGGACACAAACACTTTGACTGACCACGCCCACACTATACCACACACACTTTGACTGACCATGCAAAATCGTCCGTACACACACTTTTTGACTGGCCATGTACACTATGAATGACCACGACCACAACTGGCCACACCCACTTTGATTGATCAAGCTCACACCAGGTCACAACCTTTTTAATTCACCAAGCCCATTTCCACTCAACATGCACACTTTCACTGACCATGGCTAAAACAGATCACAGCCACTTTGTCTGACCACACCCACACCAAGCCACACTCAATGTGACTGCACACAAACACTGTGCCTGGACATGGACACTTTGACTGATCATGGCCACAACATGCCCTGCCAACATTGACTGACCAGGCTCACACCAGGCCAAAAATACTTTAAATAAACAAGGCCACAATGACTGGCCTCGTCAGTTTGACTGTCCACACACACTTTTCATGTCTACAACCATTTGACAGAGCACACCAACTTTGAAGCACCACGCCCACACAAAGCCATGCCAACTTTGACTGAACACACCCACTAAGACTGACCATGCCCACAATGGCTGACCATGCCCTATTCTGGCCTCTATGAACACATGTGTTTTTCACTTTAGCAAGAAAACACACGTTTTCTTTAAGGAGCATTGATAGAGATGTTGCCTCCTCTTTCTTTTTAACAGATGTATTTTTTTCTTCAACATCAATAGTCACGCTTTGCTACCCAGAGCATTAAGGGAGATGGTGCTTCCTCTCCTCCTTTGAAGACATGTGTTTTTCTCTTCAGTGTTAATACACAACTTTTCTTACACAGAGCATAAAAAGAGATGTTGCTTCCACTCCTCATTTGAACACATTTGTTTTTCTCCTCAGCATCCATAGATACGTTTTCTTACACTGAGCATTAAGAAAGACGTTGCTTCTTTTCCTTCTTTGAACACATGTGTTTTTGTCTTCAGTGTCCATACACATGTTTTTTTACACAGAGCATTAAGAGAGATGTGGAGCCCTCTCCTTGTTTCAACACAGGTGTTTTTATCTTCAGTGCCCATACACAAGTTTTCTTACACAGAGCATTAAGAAATATGTTACTTCCTATACTTTCCACTTTGACATGCCATGCCCATTTTGATTGGCCATAGCCAATTTGACTTACCATGCCCACACCTAGCCATGCAAACTTTGACTGGCCACGGCCACTTTTAATGACCTCGGCCATACCTGATCACAGCCACTTTGTCTGACCATGCCTACACCAAGCCATGCTTACTTTGACTGAATTAGGTCACTTTGACTGGCCACGAACTCTTTGACTGACCATGGACACAACATGCCACACACACATTGACTGACCCCACTGTCACCAGGTCACAAATATGTAATTAAACTAGCCCACTTAGTCCACATCCAGTTTGACTGTCCATGCCCACACAATAACATGCCCACTATTTCCGCCCACGCAAACTTTGATTGGCCACGACCACTTTGACTGATCACGCCCACACTATACCACACACACTTTGACTGACCATGCAAAAGTGACCGAACATGCACATTTTGACTGGCCATGTACAATATGAATGACCACGACCACAACAGGCCACACCCTCTTTGATTGATCATGCCCACACCAGGCCACAACCTCTTTAATTCACCAAGCCCATTTCCGCTCAACATGCACACTTTCACTGACCATGGCTAAAACAGATCACAGGCACTTTATCTGACCATGCCCACACCCAAACACACTCAATTTGACTGCACTTGGACACTTTGACTGGACATAGACACTTTGACTGATCAAGGTCACAACATGCCATGCCAACACTGACTGACCATGATCACACCAGGCCACGAATACTTTAATTAAACAAGCCCACTATGACTGGCCACATCAGTTTGAGTGGCCACACACATTTTTCATGTGCAGGACCTCTTTGACAGAGCACATCCACTTTGACGCACCAAGCCCACACCAAGCCACTCCAACTTTGTCTGAACACACCCACTTAGACTGACCATGCCCAAAAAGTCTGACCATGCCCTCTTCTGGCCTCATTTGAACACATGTGTTTTTCACTTCAGCGGAAAAACACAAATATTCATCCACAGAGCATTAATAGAGATGTTGCTTCCACCATCGTTTGAACTGATGTGTTTTTTTCTTCAACATCAAAAATTACTTTTTGCTACTCAGAGCATTAAGGGAGATGGTGTTTCCTCTCCTCCTTTGAAGACATGTGTTTTTCTCTTCAGTGTTAATACACAACTCTTCTTATACAGAGCATAAAAAGAGATGTTGCTATCTCTCCTCGTTTGAACACATGTATTTTATGTTCAATGTCAATACATGTTTTCCTACAGAGAGCAATAAGAGTGATGTTGCTTTCTCTCCTCCTTTGAACACATGCATTTTTCTTTTCAGCATCAGTACAAACATTTTCTTACACACATCATTAAGAGAGATGTTGCTTCCTCTCCTCCTTTGAACACAAGTGTTTTTCTCTTCATTGTCAATACACACATTTGTTTACGAAGAACATTAAGAGAGATGTTGCATCCACTCCTAGTTTGCACATGTCTTTTTCTCTTCAGCTTCAATACACACGTTTTCTTACATAGAGCATTAAAAGAAATGTTGAGTCTTCTACTTCTTTAAACACATGTTTTTTTCTCTTCAGCGTCAATAAAACATTTTCTTACATAGAGCATTAAGACAGATGTTGCTTCCTTTTCTTGTTTGAACACATGTGTTTTTGTCTTCAGTGTCCATACATACCTTTTCTTACACAGAGCATTAAGAGAGATGTTGAGCCCTCTCCTTGTTTAAACACATGTGTTTTCATCTTCAGTGCCCATACACATGTTTTCCTACACAGAGCATTAAGACAGGTGTTGCTTCCTCTCCTTAATCTAATACATGTGTTTTACTCCTAAACATCAATACACAGGTTTTCTTACACAGAGCATTATGAGTGATGTCGCTTTCTGTCCTCGTTTTATCACATATGTATTTTTCTACAGTGTCTATACACACACTTACTTACTCAGAAAATTTAGGGAGATGTTGCTTCCTCTCCTTGTTTAAACACATGTTTTTATCTTCAGTGTCATTACACACATTTTCTTACACAGAGCATTAAGAAACATCTTACTTCCTCTACTTTTCACTTTAACAGGCCACGCCCACTTTGATTGGCCACACCCACTTTGACTTACCATGCCCCCACCAAGCCACACACAGTTTGACTTGCCACACCCACTTTGAATGACCACAGCCACACCGGATCATGTCCACTTTGTCTGACCCTGCCCACACCAAGCCACGCTTATTTTGACAGAACTTGCCCAATTTGACTGTCCATGGCCACTGTGACCACGGCCACAACATGCCATGGCTTCTTTGATTGGCCACACCCACTTTTACTGACCACGTCCACACCTAACCACTCCCATTTTGACTGGCCACAGCCACTATGATTGACCACGACCACAACAGGCCATGCCCACTTTGATTGGCCACACCCACTTTGACTTACCCTGCCCACACCAAACCATGCACCGTTTGACTGGCCATGCCTACTTTGACTGACCACAGCCACACCAAACCACACCCACTGTGACTGGAAATGGACATTTTGACTGACCATGGCCAAAACATGGCACGCCCATGTTGACTGAATGCTCTCACACCTGACCACGAATACTTTAATTAAACAAGCCCATTGTGACTGTCCACACCCAGTTTGACTGGCCACACACACTTTTCATGTCCAAGCCCACTTTGACAGAGCAGACACACTTTAACGCACCATGCCCATACCAAGCCACACGAAGTTTGACTGTACATCCCCACCTAGACTGACCATGCCCAATGAGCATTAAGAGAGATGTTGAGACCTCTACTTGTTTAAATACAGGTGTTTTTCTCTTCGGTGTCAATACACACATTTTCTCACATAGAGCATTAAGACAGATATTGCTTCCATCCTCATTTGACCACATTTGTTTTTCTCGTCAGCGTCCATAAACACGTTTTCTTACACAGAGCATTAAGAGAGATGTTGCTTCATTTCCTTGTTTGAGCACATGTGTTTTTGTCCTCAACGTCCATACACACGCTTTCTTACAAAGAGCACTAAGAGAGATGTTGAGCCCTCTCCTTGTTAAAAAACACAGGTGTTTTTATTTTCAGGGCCCATACACATGTTTTCTTACACTGAGCATTAAGAGTGGTGTTGCTTCCTCTCCTTAATTTAACACATGTGTTTTTCTCCTAAAATCAATACACTTGTTTTTTTACACAGAGCATTAAGAGAAGTGCTTCTTTCAGTCCTCATTGATCACATATGATTTTTTTCTTCAGCGTCCTTACACACACTTTTATACACAGAGAATTAAGAGAGATGTTGCTTCCTTTCCTTGTTTGAAATCATGCTTTTTTTTTGTCTTCAGCATCCATACACAACTTTTCTTACACAGTGCATTAAGAGAGATGTTGAGCCCTCTCATTGTTTAAACACAGGTGTTTTTATCTTCAGGGCCCATACTCGTGTTTTCTTACACAGAGCATTGAGAGAGGTGTTGCTTCCTCTCCTTAATCTAACACATGTGGTTTTCTCCTAAACATACATACACGTTTTCTTACACAGAGCATTAACAGAGATGTTGCTTTCTGTCCTCTTTTGATCACATATGCTTTTTTCTTCAGCATCCATACATACACTTTCTTACACAGAGCATTAAGAGAGATGTTGCTTATTTCCTTCATTTGAACACATGTGTTTTTCTCTTCTGCATCGATACACACATTTTCTTAAACAGTGTCTTAAGAAACATGTTACTTCCTATACTCTCCACTTTGTTGGGCCATGCCCACTTTTTTGGCCGCACCCACTTTGACTTACCACACCAGAACTAAGCCACGCACGCTTTGACTGGCCATGGCCACTTTGAATGACCACGGCCACACCGGGTCATGGCCACATTGTCTGACAATGGCCACACAAAGCCATGCTTACTTTGACTAAATAAGACCACTTTGACTGGGCAAGGACACTTTGTCCACTGCCAGAACTTGCTACACACACATTGACTCACCAAGCTCACACCAGGCCTCGAATATTTAATTAAACAAGTCCACTTTGGCCACGTCAAATTTGACTGACCATGCACACACAATACCACACTCACATTGACCAGCGATGAGAACTTTCATTGGCCACAACCACTTTGACTGACCACGCCCACACAATACCATGCACATTTTGACTGACCACACACAAGTAACCGAACATGCATACTTTCACTGGCCATGCCTATATTGACAGTTCATGGCCAGTTTGGCTGCCCATGAAAATTGTACTGGCCACTCCCACTTTTGTGGTGCATGCACACACAAAGCCATGCAAACTTTGACTGGTCACACCCACAGTGACTGACCATGCCTACTTTTACTGTCCAAGTGAACAGTGACTGACACCGCCTACTTTAACTGGCCACACCAATGTTGGCTGACCATGCCCATACCAAGTCATGCCCACTTTGACTTAACTTGCCCACTTTTACTGTCCTTGGCCACTTTGAATGACCACAACCACACCGGATCACAGCTACTTTCTCTGACCATGCCCACACCAAGCCACTCTTACTTCAACTGCACACGGCCACTGTGACTGGACATGGACCCTTTGACTGACCTGGACACAACATGCACGCACATATTGACTAAATACGCTCACACCAAGCCACGAATATTTTAATTATATAAGCCCACTACAATTGGCCACGTCCAGTTGGACTGGCCTCACACACTATTCATGTCCATGCCCACTTTGACTGAGCACACCCACTTTGATGCACCACACCTACAACAAGCCACGCCAACTTTGACTCAACACACCCACTAAGACTGACCATGCCCACAATGGCTGACCATGCCCTCTTCTGGCCTCATTTGAACACATGTGTTTTTCACTTCAGCGGGAAAAACACATATACTTCCACAGAGCATTACTAGAGATGTTGTTTCCTCTATCATTTGAACAGATGTGTTTCTTTTCTTCAATATCAATAGTTTGTTTTGCTACCCAGAGCATTAAGGGAGATGGTGTTTCCTCTCCTCCTTTGAAGACATGTGTTTTTCTCTTCAGTGTTAATACACAACTCTTCTTACACAGAGCATAGAAAGAGATTTTGCTTCCTCTCCATAATCTAACACATGTGTTTTTCTCCTAAACATCAATGCACATGTTTTCTTACACAGAGCATTAAGAGAGATATTGCTTCCTCTCCTCGTTTGAACACATATGTTTTTCCCTTCAACGTCCATACACGCACTTTCTTACACAGAGTATTAATAGAGATGTTGCTTCCTTGCTCCATTTGAGCACATGAGTTTTTCTCTTCTGCATCGATAAACACATTTTCTTACACAGAGCATTAAGAAACATGTTACTTCCTATACTCTCTACTTTCAAAGGCCACGCCCACTTTGATTGGCCACACCTACTTTGACTTACCATGGCAACACCAAGCCACACACAGTTTGACTGGCCACGGCCACATTGAATGACCACGGCCACCCCGGATCACAGCCATTTTGACCATGCCCACACCAAGCCATGCTTACTTTGACTGAATAAGGCCAGTTTGACTGGCCACGAAAACTTTGACTGGCCACGGACACAACATGCCACACACAGATTGACTGACCATGCTCATACCAAGCCACGTATATTTTAATTAAACAAGCCCACTTTGACCATGTCCAGTTTAACTGACCATGCCCACACAATACTATGCCCACTTTGACCAGCAACACAAACTTTGATTGGCCACAACCACTTTGATTTTCCATGCCCACACAACACCAAGCACACTTTGACTGTTCACACACAAGAAACTGAACACGCACACTTTTATTGGTCATGACGATGTTGAGAGACCATGCCCAGTTTGAATGACCATAAAATGTATTACTGGCCACGCCCACTTTGGTGGTACACACCAACACCAAACCATGAAAACTTTGACCTCTCATGCCCACAGTGACTGACCACGCCTACTTTGACTGTCCAAGTGAATAGTGACTGACCACTCCTACTTTAACTGGCCGCACCAATGTTGACTGACCATGCCCACACCATGCCATGCCCACTTTGAATTAATTTGCCCACTTTTACTGTCCACAGCCACTTTGACTGCAATACAACATTCCACAACTTTTTGATTGACCACACCCACTTTAACAGCCCATGCCCACACCAATCCATGCCCACTTTGACTGGCCATGGCCACACTGGATCACAGCCACTTTGTCTGACCACGCCCACATGAACCAACACTTAATTTGACTGCACACAACCACTGTGACTGGACATGGACACTTTGACTTAACAATGACCACAACATTCCATGCAAAAAATGACTGACCACGCTCACACCAGGCCATGAATACTTTAATTAAACAAGCCCACTGTGACTGGCCATGCACAGTTTGACTGGCCAAACACACTTTTCATGTCCAAGTCCACTTTGAAAGAGCACACCCACTTTTATGCACCACACCCATACCAAGCCACGCTAACTTTGACTGAACACACCCTCTTAGACTGATCATGCCTACGATGGATGACCACACCCTCTTCTGGCCTCATTTGAACCCACGTGTATTTCACTTCACACAGAGCATTAAGAGAGATGTTGAGTCCTCTACTTGTTTAAATACATGTGTTTTCTCTTCAGCGTCACAGCACATGTTTTCTTACATAGAACATTAAGAGAGAAGTTGTTTCCTTTTCTTGTTTGAACACATGTGTTTTTGTCTACAGCATCCATACACGTGTTTTCTTACATAGAGCAATAAGAGAGATGTTGCTTCCACTCCTCATTAGTTTACATTTGTTTTTCTCGTCAGCATCCATACACACGTTTGCTTACAAAGAGCATTAAGAGACATGTTACTTCCTTTCCTTGTTTGAACACATGTTTTTCTCTTCAGCATTAATACACACGTTTTCTTACACAGAGCATTAAGAGAGGTGTTACTTCCACTTCTTAATCTAACACATGTGTTTTTCTCCTAAACATCAATACACATGTTTTATTACAAAGAACATTAAGAGAGATGTTGTGCCCTGTTCTCATTTGAACACATGTGTTTTTTTTTCAGCGTCCATACACACACTTTCTTACACTTAGCATTTAGAGAGATATTGCTTCCTATCCTTGTTTAAACACAGTTGTTTTTATTTTCAGCCCACACACACATTTTCATTTTCAGCCCCCATTCAATGTAGGCCTGTTCAGTTACTTGTGTGTGGTCTGTCAAAGTGTGCATGGTATTGTGCGGGCCTGGTCAGTCAAATTGTTGGTGACCAATCAAAGTTGGTGTGGCCGGTCAAAGTGGACATGGTATTGTGAGGGCATGGTCAAACTGATCGTGGCCAAAGTGGGTTTGTTTAATTAAAGTATTCATAGCCTGTTCTGGCGGTGGCCAGTCAATGTGTGCATGGCATGTTGTGTCCGTGGTCAGTAAAAGTGTCCGTGGACAGTCAAATTGGCCTTATTCAGTCAAAATAAGCATGGCTTGGTGTGGGCATGGTCAGACAAAGTAGATGTGACCCGGTGTGGCCATTGTCATTCAAAGTGGCTGTGACCAGTCAAAGTGGGTACAGCTAGGTGTGGGTGTGGTAAGTCTAACTTGGTGTGGCCAATCAAAGTGGGCATGACCCGACAAAGTGGAGAGTATAGGAAGTAACATGTTTCATAATGTTCTGTGTAAGAAAATTTGTGTATCGATGCAGAAGAGAAAAACAGATGAGTTCAAATGAAGCAAGGAAGCAACATCTCTCTTAATGCTCTGTGTAGCAAAGTGTGTGTATGGACAGTGAAAAAAAACATGTGTGTTCAAACGAGGACATAAAGCAACATCTCTCTTAATGCTCTGTGTAAGAAAACATGTTTATGGTCAGTGAAGATAAATCACCTGTGTTTAAACAAGCAGAGGGCTCCACATCTCTCTTAATGCTCTGTGAAAGAAAACATGTGTATAGACACTGAACAAAAACACATGTGTTTAAACAAGGAAAGGAAACAACATCTCTCTTAATGCTCAGTGTAAGAAAACATATCTATGGATGCTGAGGAGAAAAAAAAATGTGCTCAAATGAGGAGTGGAAGCAAAATCTCTCTTAATGCTCTATGTACGAAAAAATGTGTATAGACATTGAAGACAAAAACACATGTGTTCAAATGAGGGGAGGAAACAACATCTCTCTTAATGCTCTGTGAAAGAAAATGTGTGTATTGATACTGAACACAAAAACACATGTGTTCAATCAAGGAAAGGTAGCTACATCTCTCTTAATGCTCTGTGTAAGAAAATGTGTGTATGGATGCTAGAGATAAAAAAACACATGTGTTTAAAGGAGGAGAGGAAACAACATCTCTCTTAATGCTATGTGTAAGAAAACATGTGTATTGATATTTAGGAGAAAAAGACATGTGTTAGATTAAGGAGAGGAAGGAACAACTCTCTTAATGCTCTGTGTAAGATAACGTGTGTATTGACGCTGGACAAAAATGCATGTGTTCAAATGAGGGGAGGAAACATCATCTCTCTTAATGATCTGTGTGAGAAATCGTGTGTATTGTTGCTGAAGAGAAAAACACATGTGTTTAAACAAGTAGAGGACTCAACATCTCTCTTAATGCTTTGTGTATGAAAACGTGTGTATTGATGCTGAAGAGAAAAAGACGTGCAAGCTAGGAGTGGAGGCAACATCTTCCTTAATGCTCTGGGTAGCAAAATGTGACTATTTATGCTGAAGAGAAAAACACGTGTTCAATGGTGGAGAGGAAACAAAATCTCTCTAATGCTCTGTGTAAGAAAACATGGGTATGGGCACAGAAGATAAAAACACCTGTGTTTACAAAAGGAGAGGGCTGAACATCTCTAATGCTCTGTGTAAGTAAACGTGTGTATTGATGCTGGAGACAAAAACACATGTGTTCAAACGAGGAGAGGAAACAACATCTCTCTTAATGCTCTGTGTTAGAAAAACTGTGTACTGATGCTGAGGAGAAAAACAAATGTGTTCAAAGGAGATGTGGAAGCAACATCTCTCTTAATGCTCTATGTAAGAAATCATGTGTATTGACGCAGAAGAGAAAAACACATGTGTTTAAACAAATGGAGGACTCAACATCTCTTTTAATGCTCTTTGTAAGCAAATGTGAATATTGACGCTGAAGAGAAAAACACATGTTCAAAGAGGAGAGGAAGCAACATCTCTCTTAAAGCTGTGTGTAAGAAAATGTTTGTAATGATGCTGAAGAGAAAAATGCATGTGTTCATACGAGGAGAGGACTCAACATCACTCTTATTGCTCTGTGTAATAAAACATGTGTATTGACATTGAAAATAAAATACATGTGTTCAAACGAGGAGAGAAAGCTACATCTCTTTTTATGCTCTGTGGAAGAAAATTTGTGTATTAACGCTGAAGAGAATAGCACATGTGTTCAAAGGAGGAGAGGTAGCACCATCTCACTCAATGCTCTGGGTAGCAAAACGTGACTATTAATGTTAAAGAAAAAAACACATCACTTCAAAAGATAGGGGAAGCAACGTCTCTATTAATGAAAACACATGTGTTCAAATGAGGCCAGAAAATGGCATGGTCAGCCACTGTGAGCATGATCAGTCTAAGTGTGTGTGTTCAGTCAAGGTTGGCGCAGCTTGGTGTGGGCATGGTGTGTCAAAGTGCATTTGTGTGTCAAGCCGCTTTCTGGGCTGCAGAATGATGAGTCACCACACACACAATTCTTCTCAGATCACACTTTATTGGAGTACACCTCAGTTGAGAATAGTGGTAAGAAGACCTCAAGCCTGAAATGCAGCCTGCTTATATGGGAAGCCAGGACGTGTGATTGGTGCCAAACATTAGAATGTAGCTGGTGATAGTTCCAAAGTAATGACTCATTAGCATATAGCTGGTGATAGGTCCAAAGTAATACCTCATTCGCATAATCAGGGAACACATCTGATAGGTCACTACTCGATGCCTAATTAGCATAAGCTGCAGAGATGCAATAGCTGGGGTCCAGCCAGTTGTGAAAAGGCCAACCGCACCCTACATTTTCCACTTTTTGTTTTCTAATGATACAGATAGGATATAGGCCATACAGGTGTTGATATCATGATGTGCCCACCTCTCAAAGGCTGTTTTCTGCTGCCAGAATCCCCGAGTCGCCTTCCTGCATGCTAGGCCAGGGAGGGCGGCTGGGTGCATAGGCTGTCTCAGAGGAGAATGATTCCCTATAGAGGTGCAATGGCAGCTAAAGCCTCTCTGTGCAAAGGCAATCGTTATAATTCACTAAGGGTTGAGGTCAAACTACAGGGGAGTGCCCTGCATCAACAGCCAAGAGTGCCTGAGTGAGTAGGTCTTTTTCATGACTCACTCTGATGTGAATACGGCAAACCACCAGAGGCAAAAAGTAATCCCAAATCAACAGCATACTTCAAAGGTTTCCACTTCCACACACTCTTTGCAAAAGGAAAGGGCAGAAGTGAGCCAAGAAGTAAAGTCCCCAAGTGTAACAGGCTCCAATCTTGTAGCATTCAAACGTACAATCTGGAACTTTTGCTTGAGGATCATCTTTTCATCCTCCATAGACCAATTCTGACTTTCCCCCTGAATCAGTGGGAAGATGGTCAGGAGTATCCATATCTGCATCATCCTTAGAGTCGTACTCAATATGTCTCATCAATCTTGATGGCACCCAGACTGGTTCCTGATTCTGTGGAGAAACACATAAAGAACCCCTAGATCGAATGGTAACTAGATCTGGGCCTTGCCATTGATTAGAAAGTACATCTTTCTACAAAATTTTGCCTTGATTGTTGGGTACTGACGTTATATGACGTTCAGTAATGGTTTCCTTTTTATCATTTAAATTTAGAAAATTATAGTGAATAAAGCAAAAGAGAGCCTTTGTTTGGGGGTGCAATTCTCTGCTATTCCCCCTTTTTGTTTTTGCAGGAAGTCCTTGAGCATATGATGTGCGTGCTCTATTTTCCCTTGCCCTTGTGGATTATAGGTCAGGCCTGTGATATGTTTCACTTGCATTTCGTGACAAAATGAGGCAAAACTCTTAGATTAATAGGCTGGCCCGTTGTCTGTTTTCAGTGTATCGGGCTTGCCCCAAGTGGCCCAATCTTCAAAGAAGTGGGTAATTACATTGTGAACCCTTACCCAGAAAGATGTGTAGCGTACATTACCCCAGAATATGTATCAATGGAGACATGCACATACTGAAGCTTTCCAAAGGATGGAACATGGGTAACATCCATCTGCCAAATTTCAAGTGGAAAAAATGCCTGTGGGATTAACCCCTATTTTCAGAGCAGGCAAGAGTTGCACACAAGCAGAACAGCTTTTCACAATATTCCTACCTATCTCCCTAGAAATTTTAAATTTAGTTCTTAAAATAGAAGATGAAACATGGTATAAGCTATGAAACTCTCGCTCTTGTGTTTCTGAGTCCAATGCCACAAAAGCACATGTTGCCAGATCAATTTGTTCATTGGCTTTTACCATAGGACCAGGAAGCAAAGAGTGAGCTCAGATATGGGTAATATAAAAGGAATTTGATTGATGCAAAATCTCACCGCTTATTCCTGCTACAAGTGAGGCTACCATACTAGAGGGTTTAATATAGGAAACAATTTCTAAATTTTTAACAGCATTCACCACATATGATGAATCAGACCAAACTGAAAGACTCAGGTAAACATTGAAAAACCTCTAAAACTTCTTGGCATTTTACTATTGGGGAGCATTTGGACGGCACTCCACAGTTACAGGTGAGCCTCCTTGCACCATGTAGGCTCTTTTCCCAGTCTTGGATCCATCTGTGTAGATAGTTAAGGCATTGCTCAATGGTTGCTCCCACGTCATCTGAGGGATCACCACATGCTGCTGAACTATGAATCTTTAAAATTCACTCTTGAGCAAATGATTATCAATTGTACCAGAAGATGCACAAACCAATACAGCCCATTCTGAGGTAGTGGCAGCCAATACCTCTACTTGTTCTTTTGTATAAGGGACTATAAGTCAGTCAGGTGTCTTGGCAAAAGATGTAATTGATTGTTTAATGCCTAATAGTGCAACCTCAGCCATTGTGGATGGATAGTGGGACAAGGTTCTCATCCTTGTAGTTTTAGAATGAATCCACAGTAGAGGCTCTTCTTGCTAAAGAACACCAGTTGGAAAGCCTAAAATGGGGAGGATATACATCCAAATGGGCTTGGATTCATCACAGTGCACCAACTGTGCCCTAGTAATTGCTTGATCTAACTTTTGAAGTTCTATCTGAGCCTCTGGGATTAGTTGGCGTGGTGAATTAAGATCTGGGTTTCCTTCTAAAATATCAAATAAGAGTTTAAACTCAAAGCGAGTTAATTTCAAATATGGCCGAATCCAATTTATATCTCCAAACAATGTTTGAAAATCATTTAAAGTCCTTAAGCAATTGGTCCTAATTTCTACCTTTTCTGGTCTAACATGGGCATTCTGAATAATAGCTCCTAAAATTTCAATAGCTCCTTCCTTCTGTTTCTTCTCCAGAGCAATAAATAAATATTGTCTTTTAATTTTTTGGTTAATAAACTAAATGCTAATTCCAACAGTTCCAAAGAAGGGGCTTCTTCCAATTTTTCTTTAGAAAGAGGCCACTGAGGTACCCATAAAGGTGCAGTGGCCATCTGGCACTCTTTTGTACACTGTTCATAAACTAATTGCTTTACTACCATCAGTGCGGTTTCCACATCACCAAAAAATTGTCCTGCTCCATCCATTATGTGAGCTACAAAGTCAGAAAAAGGTTCAGTGCTGCCCTGCATTATTTTGGTTAGGTTCCCTTAGACCTCCCCCTTATTGGGGAGGGCTCACAAAGCCCTAATATTGATGGTGTTTATTTGAGTATAAACTTCCACAGGATATGCTGTCTGATTATTTACCCATTTTCCTTTCCCTAACAGCAAATCTGCACTCGATGCTGGCTGCCCATTGGCAGCGTTCTCATGGGTCTGACAATGTGCCAGATCAGTCACAATGACTTCCAGTCTAAATATTGCCCAGGATTGAGACACGCTTTTGCTAAGCTACTCCAGATGCATCAACCTGTGCTACTGTAAAAGACGCAGTAGTGCCATAAGTGTGGACAGACTCTGCCAGGGATTTCACTGTCTTAAAATCTAAAAGCTTGTGATACCTTTGCCCCTGGTTATTTTGAAAAACTGGAAAAGCCAGCAGCACACTTGGACGCAGCTCACGCTGGACTCTCCTCCACACTTTTGTGTTGTCTGGTGGCTTAGAACAGATGCCCTCACCAGACTGACAATACGGAGAGGGGGCAATACGTGCAGTAGAGGAAACAAATCATAATTACTGACTCTGCCCCTCTTGGCTGCTTTTAACTCATCTATCTCTCCCACTGCTAGCAAGCATAGTGGACTCAGAAAAAAACCTTAATGAAGTAGATCCTTAAGAGCCAAAAAAATGGACATGAGCTTAAAAACCACATCCTTATATAACCTTTAATTCCTACCTTAATTTAACGCTCACACCATTACTCTTCAACATCACTTTCAAAGCTGTTGCAATTGGGTGAGAGGAATTTACACCCATATCCTTGCCTATTTAAAACCCTTTATATCCTAAACAACCCCAAACTACCAACAGGTTAGATCCGTGCATCAGCAGACGCCCTGTTCTCTGCTTTTTTCTACAAGCAGATTTTTCCTCCTTAACACAGGTCTCACTATTTTCCTATGAGACTTACTGGTTAACCTTCAAGATAACAGCAGTTCTGAATCTCCTTCAGACTCTACTGCAGCAACTTCACCGATGGTCCAGTCCGTGTGTTGAGTTCTGAATCAGTTTTCTCTGCGGGGCATGAAGGTTCCCGGGTTTCATCACCACTTCTGGCGAATGGCTTTCTTGCCTGAAGAATGACGAGTCACCACATCCACATGCACAATTCTTCTCAGATCACACTTTATTGGAGTACAGCTCAGTTGAGAATGGTGGAAAGAAGACCCGGAGCCTGAAATGCAGCCTGCTAATATAGGGAAGCTGGGATGCATGATTAGGTGCACAAGGTAATGCCTCATTAGCATATAGTTGGTGATAGGTCCAAAGTAATACCTCATTAGCATATAGCTGGTGAGAGGTGGTAAGGAGTGCCAAATTAGCATAAGCAGCACAGATGTAATAGCTAGGGTCCAGCAAGTTGTGCAAGTGTCAACTGCGCCCTAATGGACTGCTCTTTCAAAGTGGGTGTGGACATGACAAGTGTGTGTGGCTAGTCAAACTAGAAATTGCCAGTCATAGTGGGCTTGTTTAATTGAAGCATTTGTGGCCTAGTGTGACCATGGTCAGTCAATGTGGTTGTGGCATATTGTGGCCATGGTCAGTAAAATAGTCTATGTCCAGTCACAGTGGCCGTGTGCAGGCAAAGTAAATGTGCCTTGGTGTGGGCGTGGTCTGACAATGTGGCTGTGAAATGCTGTAGCCGTGGTCACTCAAAGTGTGCATGCCCAGTAGAAATGGGCTTGGTCCATTAATGTGGTAGTGACTTGTTGTGGTCATGGTCATTCACAGAGGCCTTGGACAGTCAAAGTGAGTGTGGTTAGGTGTGGGTGTGGTCAGTCAAAGTGGGTGTGGTCAATCAAAGAAGGTGTAGCATGTTGTATCCATGGTCAAAGTGGACGTGGACAGTAAAAGTGGGTGTGTTCAGTAAAAGTTGGCATGGCTTGCTGTGGGCGTGGTGAGTCAACATTGGCATGGCCAGTTAAAGTAGGCTTGGCCAGTCACTGTTCACATGGACAATCAAAGTAGGCATAGACAGTCACTGTGGGCATGAGCAGTCAAAGTTGGCATGGTTTGGTGTATGCGTGGACCACCAAAGAGGGCATGACATTTAAAATTTTTATGGTCAGTCAAACTGGGCATGGTCTGTCAACGTGGACATGGCCATTCAAAGTAGGCCTGTTCAGTTACTTGTGTGTAGCCAGTCAAATTGGGTGTGGCATTTTGTGTTCATGGCCAAAGTGGGCTTGTTTAATTAAAGTGTTCATTGCCTGGTGTGAGTGGGGTCAGTCAATGTGTGCATGGTAAGTGATAGCTGTGGTCAGTAAAAGTGTCCGTGGCCAGTCAAAGGGGCCTGATTCAGTCAAAATAAGTGTGGCTTGGTATGGGCATGGTCAGAATAAGTGGCTGTGACCCGGTGTGGCCGTGGTCATTCAAAGTGGCCATGGCCATTCAAAATGGGCATGGCTAGGTGTGGGCGTGGTAAGTCAAACTGTGTGTGGGCAATCAAAGCGGGCATGGCTCGTCAAAGTGGAGAGTATAGGAAGTAACATTTCTTTTAATGGTCTGTGTAAGAAAGTATGTGTATCGATGCAGAAGAGAAAAACACATGACTTCAAAGAAGTAAGTAAGCAATATCTCTCTTAGTGCTCTGTATAAGAAAACCTGTATGGTCACTGAAGATAAAAACATATGTGTTAAAATGAGGACAGAACACAACATCTCTCTTAATGCTCTGTGTAAGAAAACATGAGTATTGAAGTTTTGGAGAAAAACACATGTGTTAGATTAAGAAGAGGAAGCAACAACTCTCTTAATGCTCTGTGTAAGAAAACATGTGTATGGGCATTGAAGATATAAACACCCGAGTTTAAACAAGGAGAGGGCTCCTCATCTCTAATGCTCTGTGTAAGAAAAGGTATGTATGGATGCTGGAGACAAAAACACATGTGTTCAAAGGAGGAGAGGAAACAACATCTCTCTTAACGCTCTCTGTAAGAAAATATGTATATTGACACTGAAGAGAAATACCCATGTGTTTAAACAGGTAGAGGAATCAACATCTCTCTTAATGCTCTGTGTAAGAAAATGTGTGTATTGACGCTGAAGAAAAAGACATGTGCAAACTAGGAGTGGAGGCAACATCTCTCTTAATGCTCTTTGTAAGCAAACATGAGTATTGATGCTGAAGAGAAAAACACATATGTTCAAAGGTGGAGAAGAAGCAATATGTCCCTTAATGCTGTGGATAACAAAATGTTTGTACAGGTGCTGAAGAGAAATATGCATACATTCAAAAGAGGAGAGAAAACAATATCTTTCTTATTGCTCTGTATAAGAAAACATGTGTATTGACATTGAAAATAAATTATATGTGTGCAAAATAGGAGAGGAAGCAACATCTCTTTTTTATGCTGTGTAAGAAAAGTTGTGTATTAACTCTGAAGAGAAAAAAACATGAGTTCAAAGGAGGAGAGGAAGCACCATCTCCCTTAATGCTCTGAGTAGCAAAATGTGACTATTGACGCTGAAGAAAAAAACACATCTGTTCAACTGAAAGAAGAAGCAACATCTCTATTAATGCTATGTGTAGGAAAACATGTATATTGATGTTTAGGAGAAAAACACATGTGTTAGATTAAGGAGAGGAAGAAACACCTCTCTTAATGCTCTGTGTAAGAAAACATGAGTATGGGCACTGAAGATAAAAACACCTGTGTTTAAACAAAGAGAGTGCTAAACATCTCTAATGCTCTGTGTAAGAAAACATGTGTATTGATGCTGAAGACAAAAACACATGTGTTCAAAAAAGTAAAGGAAAAAATATCTCTGTTAACACTCTAGGTAAGAAAACATGTCTATGGATGCTGAGGAGAAAGCAAATGTGTTCAAACGAGGAGTAGAAGCAACATCTCTCAATGCTCTATGAAAGAAAACATGTATGTGGACACTGAGGAGATAAACAAATGTGTTCAAAATAGGAGTGGAAGCAACTTCTCTCTTAATGCTCTATGTAATAAAACATGTTTATTGACGCTGAGGAGAAAAACACATGTGTTTAAACAAGTAGAGGACTCAACATCTCTCTTAATACTTTGTGTAAGAAAATGTGTGTATTGACGCTGAAGAGTAAAGACATGTGCAAACTAGGAGTGCAGGCAACATCTCTATTAATGCTCTTTGTAACACATGTGAGTATTGACGCTGAAGAGAATAACACATGTGTTCAAAGAAGGAGAGGAAGCATCATTTCTCTTAATGCTCTGTGTATGAAAATGTTTTTACTGATAGTGAAGAGAAAAATGCATGTGTTCAATCAAGGAGAGAAAGCAACATCTCTCTTTTTCTCTGTGTAAGAAAACATGTTTATTGACATTGAAAATAAAATACATTTGTTCAAATGAGGAGAGGAAGCAACATCCCTTTTTATGCTCTGTGTAAGAAAAGTTTTGAATTAATGCTGAAGGGAAAAGCACATGTGTTCAAAGGAGAGGAAGCAACATCTCACTTAATGTTCTGGGCAGCAAAACATGACTATTGACATTGAAATAATAAACCCATCTGTTCAAACGATAGGGGAAGCAACATCTCTATTAAAGCTCTGTGGAAGAAAATGTGTGTTTTCACACTGAAGTGAAAATCACATGTGTTCAAATGAGGCCAGAAGAGGACGTGGTGAGCCATTGTGGGCATGGTCTGTCTAAGTGGGTGTTTTCACTCAAAGTTGGCGTGGTTTGGTGTGGGCATCGAGAGTCAAAGTGGGTGTGCTCTTTCAAAGTGGGCATGGAAATGAAAAGTGTGTGTGGCTAGTCTAAGTGGATGTGGCCAGTGATAGTGGGCTTGTTTAATTAAAGTAATCATGGATGGTGGGAGCATATTCAGTCAATGTGGGTGTAAGATCTTGTGGCCATGGTCAGTCAAATAGTCCATGTCCAGTCACAGTGGCCGTGTGCAGGCAAAGTAAACGTGGCTTGGTGTGGGTGTGGTCAGACAAAGTGGCTGTGTCCTGCTGTATCCGTGCTCAGTCAAAATGTGCATGGCCTATCGAAATGGGCTTGGTCAATTAAAGTGGTTTTGGTCTGCAGTGGGCATGATCAATCAAAGTGGGTGTGGCTGTTGTTGTCGTGGTCATTCACAGTGTCTGTGGTCAGTCAAAGTGTGCATGTTCGATCACTTGTGCTTGGTCGATCAAAGTGTGTGTTGTATTGTGTGGGCAGGGTCAGTCCACGTGGTGTTGTCCAATCAGAGTTGGTGTGGTCAGTCAAAGTGGGCATGGTATTGTGTGGGCATGGTCAGTGAAACTGTATGTGGCCAAAGTGGGTTTGTTTATTTAAAGTATTCATGGCCTGAGTGAGCATGGTCAGTCAATGTGTGAGTGGAATGTTGTGGCCATGGTCAGTTGAAGTGAGTGTGAGCAATAAATTTGGGTGTGACACGTCAAAGTGGAGAGTATAGTAAGTAACATGTTGCTTAATGCACTGTGTAAGAAAATGTGTGTATCGACACTGAAGATAAAGTCACATGTGTTTAAACAAGGAGAGGAAGTAACATCTGTCTAAATGCTCTGTGTATAAGAGAGCCTGTATTGATACAGAAGAGAAAAACACAGTTGTTCAAGAAAAGCAAGGAAGCAAAATCTCTTTTAATGCTATATGTAAGAAATTGTGTGTAAGACGCTGAAGAAAAAACCTTAAGTGATCAAACGAGGACAGAAACAACATCTCTCTTAATGCTTGTGTAAGGAAACATCTGTAATGATGTTTAGGAGAAAAACACGTGTTAGATTAAGGAGAGGAAGCAACACTTCTATAATTCTCTATGTATAAAAACATGTGTATGGGCTCTGAATAGAAAAACACCTGTTTAAAACAAGAAGATAGCTCAACACCTCTAGTGCTCTGTGTAAGAAAACGTCTATATTGATGCTGAATACAAAAACACATGTGTACAAACAAGGAAAGAAAGCAACATCTCTCTTAATGCTCTGTGTAAGAAAACGTGTGTATTGACATTGAAAATAAAATTCATGTGTTCAAACCAGGAGAGGAAGCAACATCTCTTTTTATGCTCTATGTAAAAAAAGTTGTGTATTAATGCTGAAGAGAAAACACAAGTGTTCAAAGGAGGAGATGAAGCACCATCTCCCACAATGCTCGGGGTATCAAAACTTGAGTATTGACGTTGAAGAAAAAAAACACATCAGTTCCAACGATAGAGGAAGCAACATCTCTATTAATGCTCTGTGTAAGAAATTGTGTGTATAGACGCTGTAGAAAAAAATATATGTGATCAAACGAGAAGAGAAACAACATCTCTCTTACTGCTCTATGTAACAAAACATGTGTATTGGCGCTGAAGATAAAAACACCTGTGTTTAAACAAGGAGATGGCTCAACATCTCTAATGTTCTGTGTAAGAAAACATGTATATTGATGCTGAAGACAAAAACACATGTGTTCAAACAAGGAAAGGAAGCAACATCTTTCTTAATGTTCTGTGTAAGTAAACATGTGTATGAAACCTGAGGAGAAAAACAATTGTGTTCAAATGAGGATTGGAAGCAACATCTCTCTTAATGCTCTATGCAAGAAAACATATGTATAGACGCTGAAGAAAAAACACATGTGTTCAAATGAGGAGAGGAAACAACATCTCTCTTAATGCTCTGTGTAAGAAAACGTGTATTGACGCTGAAGAGTAAAGACGTGTGCAAACTAGGATTTGAGGCAACACCTCTCTTAATGCTCTTTGTAAGCAAACAGGAGTATTGACGCTGATGAATAAAACACATGTTCAAAGGAGGAGAGGAAGCAACACCTCTCTTAATGCTGTGTGTAAGAAAATGTTTGTATTTTTGCTGGAGAGAAAAATGCATATGTTCAAACGAGGTGAGAAAGCAACATCTCTCTTATTGCTCTGTGTAATAAAACATGTGTATTGACACTGAAAATAAAATACATGTGTTCAAACGAGGATAGGAAGCAACATCTCTTTTTATGCTCTGTGTAAGAAAATTTGTGTATTTACGCTGAAGAAAAAAGCACATGTGTTCAAAGGAGGAGAGGAAGCACCATCTCCCTCAATGCTCTGGGTATCAAAATGTGACTACTGATGTTGAAGGAAAGAACACATCAGTTAAAAGGATAGAGGAAGAAACATCTCTATTAATGCTCTTTGCAGAAATTTTGTGTTTTCCCGCTGAAGTGAAAAACACATGTGTTCAAGTGAGGGCAGATGAGGGCATGGTCAGCCATTGTGGGCATGGTCAGTCTAGGTGGTTGTGTTCAGTCATAGTTGGCGTGGCTTGTTTTTGGCATGCTGTGTCAGACTGCATGTGTGGCAAGCGACTTTCTGGCCTGCAGAATTGCAAGTCACCACAAGCACGATTTTTCTCAGATCACACTTTATTGGAGTACAGCTCAGTTGAGAATGGTGGTAAGAAGTTTCCAAGCCTGAAATGCAGCCTGCTTATATATGGAAGCGGGGATGATTGATTGGTGCCCAACGTAATGTGTCATTAGCATATAGCTTGTGATATGTCCAAAGTAATACCTCATTAGCATATAGCTGGTGATAGGTCCAAAGAACTACCTCATTAGCATATAGCTCGACATAGGTCCAAAGTACTAACTCATTACCATATTGAGGGATCACATCAGATAGGTCAATACCTGATGCCTAATTAGCATAAGCAGCACAGATGCAATAGCTGGGATCTAGCAAGTTGTGCAAGGGCCAACCGCACCCTACATATCCCCCTTTTTGTTTTTCTAATGGCACAGATAGGATATAGGCCATATAGGTGTTCACCTCATGATGTGCCCACTGCTCAAAGGCTGTTTCTTTCTGCCAGGATCCCTTCAGTGTCGATACACACATTTTCTTACAGAGCATTAAGAAATATGTTACTTCCTATACTGTCCACCTTGACTGGCCATGACAATTTAATTGGCCAAACTCACTTTGACTTAAGACGCACACACCAAGCCATGCCCACTTTTACAGGTAACAGCCACTATTAATGACCAGGCCCACAGAATACCACACCCACTTTTACCGGCTATGCCAACTTTGATTGGCCATGCCCATTTTCACTGAACTTGCCCACTTTGTCTGTCCACGGCCAGTTTGACCACGGCCACAACATGCCATTCTTTCTTTGATTGACCACACCCACTTTGACTGACAATGCCCACTTTTACTACCCACGGCCACTATGAATGACCACACCCACACAATACCATGCCCACTGTGACTGGACATGCCTACTTTGACTGTCCACATGAACAGTGACTGACCACACCAACTTTAACTGGCCACGCCAAAGTTGACTGAACATGCCGACACCAAGGCACACAAACTTTGACTGAACGCAGCCACTTTGACTGTCCACGGCCACTGTGACCACGGCTACTACATGAAAGACATATTTTGATTGACCACATCCAATTTTACGAACCACGCCCATACCAAACCATGCCTAATTTGACTGGCCACGGCCTCTATGAATGATCACGACCACAACAGGCCACACCCACTTTGATTTATGATGCCCACACCAGGCCACAACCACTTTAATTGACCAAGCCCATTTCCACTGGCCATGCACACTTTGACTGACCATGGATAGAACAGGTCATAGCCACTTTGTCTGAACATGCCCACACCAAGCCACACTTACTTTAACTGCACAAGGCCACTGTGACTGGACATGGACACTTTGACTGACCATGACCACAACATGCCACGCCCACATTGACAGAATGCAATCATACTAGGCAACAAATACTTTTATTAAATAAGCCCACTATGAATGGCCACGTCCAGTTTGACTGGCCACACACATTCTTCATATCCACAATCACTTTGATAGAGCACACCCACTTTGACACAATACGTCTATACCAATACATGCCAACTTTGACTGAAACCACCCACTTAGATTGACCATGCCCACAATGGCTGGCCATGCCCTCATCAAGCCTCATTTGAACACATGTGTTTTTCACTTTAGCGGGAAAACACACATTTTCTTCCAAAGAGCATTAATAGAGGTGTTGCTTCCTCTATCGTTTGAACAGATGTGTTTTTTCTTCAACATCATTAGTCACGTTTTGATATCCAGAGCTTTAAGGGAGATGGTGCTTCCACTCCTCCTTTGAACACATGTGTTTTTATCTTCACCATTACTACACAACTTTTCTTACACAGAGCATAATAAGAGATGTTGCTTCCTCTCCTCATTTGAACACATGCATTTTTCTCTTCAGCATCACTACAAACATTTTCTTACACACAGCATTAAAAGAAATGTTGCTTCCTCTCCTCTTTTAAACACATGTGTTTTTCTCTTCAGTGACAATACTCACCTTTGCTTAAAAAGAGCATTAAGAGAGATGTTGCCTCAACACGTAATTTTCACATGTCTTTTTCTCTTCAGTGTCAATACACACATTTTTTTACAAAGAGCATAAAGAGAGATGTTGAGTCCTCAACTTGTTTAAAACCATGTGTTTTCTCTTCAGCGTCAATATACACGTTTTCTTACATAGAGCATTAAGAGAGATGTTGCCTCCTCTCTTCATTTGAACACATGTGTTTTTGTCTTCAGCTTCTATACACATTTTCTTACATAGAGCATTAGGAGAGATGTTGCTTCCACTCCTCATTTGAACACATGTATTTTATTTTCCATGTCAATACACATGTTTTCTTACACAGTGCAATACGAGAGATGTTCTATTCTCTCCTCATTTGAACATATGCATTTTTTTCTTTACCATCAGTACAAACATTTTTACACACAGCATTAGGAGAGATGTTGTTTCCTCTCCTCCTTTGAGCACATGTGTTCTTCTCTTCAGTGTCAATACTCACATTTTCTTATGAAAAGCATTAAGAAAGATGTTGCCTACACTCCTACTTTGCACACGTCTTTCTCTCTTCAGCGTCAATACACAAGTTTTCTTACACAGAGCATTAAGAGAGATGTTGAATCCTCTACTTGTTTAAACACATGTGTTTTTCTCTTCAGCGTCAATACAGACATTTTCTTACAGAGAGCATTAAGATTGATGTTGCATCCTTTCCTTGAGTGAACAAATGTGGTTTTGTCTTCAGCGTCAATACACATGTATTGTTACACAGAGCATTAAGAGAGATTTTTAGCCCTCTCCTTGTTTAAACACAGGAGATTTCATCTTCAGCACCAATGCACATGTTTTCCTACACAGAACATTCAGAGAGTTGTTACTTCCTCTCCTTAATCTAACACATATGTTTTTTTCCTAAACATCACTACACATGTTCTCTTACACAGAGCATTAAGAGAGATGTTCCTTTTCTCCTGGTTTGCACACATATGTTTTTTCTTCAGCGTCTATACACACACTTTCTTACACAGAGCATTAAGAGAGATGTTGCTTCCTCTCCTTGCTTAAACACTTGTGTTTTTATCTTCAGCATTGATACTCACATTTTCATACAGAGAGGATTAAGAAACATGTTACTTCCTATACTCTCCACTTTGATGGGCCATGACAAATTTGATTGGCCACACCCACTTTGACTTACCACACCCACACCAAGCCACACCCACTTTGACTGGCCATGGCCATACCACACCATGGCCACTGTGTCTTACCATGCCCACCCCAAGACATGCTTACTTTGACTGAATAAGGAAACGTTGACTGGCCACAAACACTTTGACTGACCATGGCAACAACATGCCACGTACACATTGACTGACCACGCCAGCACCAGGCCACGAATACTTTAATTAAGCAATCCCACTTTGGTGAAGTCCAATTTGACTGACAATGCACACACAATACCACGCCTACTTTGACCGTCCATTCCAACTTTGACTGGCCATGCCCATTTTGACTTATCTCACCCCCTTTGACTGTGTATGGCCACATTGATCACAGCCACAACATGCTATGCTTTCTTTAATTGACCACACCAACTTTGACTGAACACGCCCACACCAAACCATGCCCACTTTTACTTTCCATGGCCACTATGAATGACCAAGCCCACACAATATGACACCCAGTTTGACTGACCATACAAACTTTGACTGGTCTTGCCCACTTTGGTGGTCCACGCCCACATCAAGCCATACCAATATGGACTGGTCATGTACAGAGTGACTGACAACTCCTATCTGACTGTCCACGTGAACAGTGACTGACAACACCCACTTTAACTGGCTACGCCCATGTTGACTCAACATGCGCACATCAAGGCATGCCCACTATGACTGAACTCACTCCATTTGACTGTCCACAGCCACAGTGAGCATGGCCACAACATTTCCCGCATACTTTGATTGACCAGACCCACTTTGACTGACCACACCCACACCAAACCATGCCCAATTTCCTAGACATGGCCAATATGAATGACCAAGAACTCAAAAGGCAACACCCACTTTGATTGATGATGCCCACACCAGGCCACAACAACTTTAATTCACCAACCCCACTTCCACTGGTCATGCACACTTTGACTAAAAACGGCTACAACAGGTCACAGCCACTTTGTCTGACCACGCACACACCAAGCCATGCTTACTTTAACTGCACACGGCGACAGTGACTGGACATGGACACTTTGACTGACAATGGCCACAACATGCCAGGCGCACATTGACTGAATGCGCTCACACCAGGCCATGAATTCTTTAATTAAATAAGCCCACTATGACTGACCACATGAAGTTTGACTGGCCACATAAAGTTTGACTGGCCACACACATTCTTCGTGTCCATAACCACTTTGACAGAGCACACTCACTTTAACACACCATGCCAACACCAAGCCATGCCATCTTTGACTAAACACATCCACTTAGACTGACCATGACCACAATGCCTGACCATGCCCTATTCTGTCCTCATTTGAACACATGTGTTTTTCATTTCAGCGAGAAAACTCATGTTTTCTTCCAAGGAGCGTTGATAGAGATGTTGCTTCCTCTATAGTTTGAACAGATGTATTTTACTCTTCAACGTCAATAGTCATGTTTTGCTACCCAGAGCATTAAGGGAGATGATGTTTCCTCTTCTCCTTTGAACACATGTGTTTTTCTCTTCAGCGTTACAACACAAATTTCCTTAAACAGAGCATATTTATAGATGTTGCTTCCTCTCCTCCTTTGAACACATGCATTTTTCTCTTCAGCATCTGTACAAACATTTTCTTACACAGAACATTAAGATAGATGTTGAGCCCTCTCCTTGTTTAAACATAGGTGTTTTCATCTTCAGCGCCCATACACATGTTTTCCTACACAGAGCATTAAGACAGGTGTTGCTTTCTCTCCTTAATCTAACACATGTGTTTTTCTCCTAAACATCAATACACATGTTTTCTTACACAGAGCATTAAGAGAGATGTTGCTTTCTGTCCTCGTTTGATTACATATATTTTTTTCTTCAACATTCATACACACACTTTCTTACACAAAGCATTAAGAGAAATGTTGCTTCCTTGCTTCCTTTGAACACATGAGTTTTTCTCTTCTGCATTGATACACACATTTTCTTACAGAGAGCATTAAGAAACTTGTTACTTCCTATATGCTCCACTTTGACAGGCCACACCCATTTTGATTGGCCACACCCACTTTTACTTACCATGCCCACACCAAGCCACACAAACTTTGACTGGCCACGGCCAGTTTGTATGACCATGGCCACACCGCATCACAGCCACTTCGACCATGCCCACACTAAGCCATGCTATCTTTGACTGAATAAGTCCACTTTGACTGGCCACAAACACTTTGACTGACCACGGACACAACAAACCACACACACATTGACTGACCATGCTCACACCAGGCCAAGAATACTTTAATTATACAAGCCCACTTTGGCCACGTCCAGTTTGACTGTGCATGCCCACACAATACCACGCCCACTTTCACTGGCTACGACAACTTTGATTGGCCATGACCACTTTGACTGGCCACGCCCACACAATACCACAAACACTTTGACCAAAAATGCACAAGTGACCAAACACGCACATTTTGACTAGCCACAGACACTATGAATGACCACGACCACAACAGGCCACACCCACTTTGATTGATCACACCCACACCAGGCCACACCCACTTTAATTGACCAAGACCATTTCCAATGGCCATGCTCATTTTGACTCAAAACAGCTACAAAAGGTGACAGCCACTTTGTCTGACCACCCCCATACCAAGACGCACTCACTTTGACTTCATATGGCCACTTTGACTGGACATGGACACTTTGAATGACCATGGCCACAATATGCCACACCAACATTGACTGACCATGCTCACACCAAGCCATGAATACTTTACTTATTCAAGCCCACTATGACTGGCCAAGTCCAGTTTGACAGGCCACACACACTTCTCATGTCCACAACCACTTTGACAGAGCACACACACTTTGACATACCATGCCCACACCAAGCCACTCCAACTTTGAGTGAATACACCCACTTAGACAGACCATGCCCACAATGACTGACCATGCCCTCTTCTGGCCTCATTTGAATGCATGTGTTTTTCACTTCAGTGGAAAAACACATGTATTCTTCCGCAGAGTATTAATAGAGATGTTGCTTCCTCTATTTTTTGAACAGATGTGTTTTTTTCTTCAACGTCAATAGTCATGTTTTGCTACTCAGAGCATTAAGGGAGATGGTGTTTCCTCTCCTCTTTTGAAGACATGTATTTTTCTCTTCAGCGTTAATACACAACTCTTCTTACATAGAGCATAGAAAGAGATGTTGCTTCCTCTCCTCGTTTGAACACATGTATTTTATGTTCAATGTCAATACATGTTTTCTTACAGAGAGCAAAAAGAGAGATGTTGCTTTCTCTCCTCCTTTGAACACATGTGTTTTTCTCTTCAGCCTCAATACTCACATTTGCTTACAAAGAGCATTAAGAGAGGTGTTGCCACCACTCCTGGTTTGCACACATCTTTTTCTGTTCAGCGTCCATATACAGGTTTTCTTACACAGAGAATTAAGAGAGATGTTGCTTCCTTTTCTTGTTTGAACATATTGTTTTTGTCTATAGCATCCACACACACATTTAGAAAGAGCATAAAGAGAGGAGTTGCTTCCTCCCCGAAATCTAACACGTGTGTTTTTCTCCTAAACATCAATACACATGTTTTCTTACACAGAGCATTAAGAGAGATATTGCTTTCTCTCCTCATTTGAACTCATATGTTTTTTCCTTTAACGTCCATACACGCACTTTCTTACACAGAGTTTTAATAGAGAAGTTGCTTCCTTGCTCCATTTGAGCATATGAAGTTTTCTCTTCTGCATCGATACACACATTTTCTTACACAGAGCATTAAGAAACATGTTACTTCCTATACTGTCTACTTTGAAAGTCCATGCCCACTTAGATTGGCCACACCCACTTTGACTTAACACACCCACACCAAGCCACACACACTTTGGCCATGGCCAGTTTGTGTGACAACGGCCACACCGGATCACAGCCACTTCGACCATGACCACATCTAGTCATGCTTACTTTGACTGAATAAGTCCACTTTGACTGGCCACAAACACTTTCACTGGCCACGGACACAACATGCCACACACACATTGACTGACCACAGTCACACCAGGCCATGTATATTTTCATTAAACAAGCCCACTTTGGCCACGTCCAGTTTAACAGAAAAATGCCCACACAATACTACGCCCAATTTGACCAGCAATGCCAACTTTGATTGGCAACGACCACTTTGACTTACCACGCCCACAAAATACCAAGCATTTGGTATTTTGACTGTTCACACACAAGTAACTGAATATGCACACTTTGACTGGCCATGACGTCGTTATCAGACCATGCCCAGTTTGAATGACCATAAAATGTTTTACTGGCCATGCCCACTTTGGTGGTCCACACCCACACCAAACCATGACAACTTTGACTGCTCATGCCCACAGGGACTGACCATGCCTACTTTGACTGTCCATGTGAACAGTGACTGACCACACCTACTTTAACTGGCCACACCAATGTTGACTGACCATGCCCACACCAAGTCACGCCCACTTTGAATTAATTCTCCCACTTTGTCCACGGCCACTTTGACCACAATACAACATGCCACACCTTCTTTGATTGACCACACCCACTTGGACAGCCCACACCCACACCAAACCATGCCGATTTTGACTGCCATGGCCACACTGGATCACAGCCACTTTGTCTGACCACACCCACATGAAGCCACACTTAATTTGACTGCACACAACCACTGTGACTGGACATGGACACTTTGACTTACCATGACCACAACATGCCATGCACATAATGACTGACCATGCTCACACCAGGCCATGAATACTTTTATTAAACAAGCCCACTGTGACTGGCCATGCCCAGTTTGACTGGCCAAACACACTTTTCATGTCCAAGTCCACTTTGAAAGAGCACACCCAATTGATGCACCACACCCACACAAGCCACGCTAACTTTGACTGAACACACCCACTTAGACTGATCATGCCCACGATGGCTGACCACACTCTCTTCTGGCCTCATTTGAACCCACATGGATTTCACTTCAGCAGGAAAACACGTTTTCCTTCACAGACCATTAATAGAGATGTTGCTTCCTCTATGGTTTGAACAAATGCATTTTGCTTCCTTTCCTTGTTTGAACACATATGTTTTTGTCTACAGCATCTGTACACATGTTTTCTTACAAAGAGCATTAAGAGAGGTGTTGCTTCCACTTCTTTATCTAACAAATGTGTTTTTCTCCTAAACATCAATACACACATTTTCTTACAAAGAGCATTAAGAGAGATGTTGTGCCCTGTTCTCATTTGAACACATGTGTTCTTTTTTTCACATCAATACACACACTTTCTTACACAGAGAATTTAGAGATATGTTGCTTCCTATCCTTTTTTAAACACAGTTGTTTTTATCTTCAGCCCCCATACACATGGTTTCTTACATAGAGCATTAAGAGAGGTGTTGCTTCCACTTCTTAATCTAACACATGTGTTTTTCTCCTAAACATCAATACACACATTTTCTTACAAAGAGCATTAGTGGAGATGTTGCTTTCTCTACTTGTTTAAACTCATGTGTTTTTATCTTCAGCATCCGTACACACATTTTCTTACACTGAGCATTAAGAAACATGTTACTTCTTATCCTCTCCACTTTGACTAGGCCCACTTTGACTGACCAAGTCCAC
Source organism: Sigmodon hispidus (assembly GCA_004025045.1). Lineage (NCBI taxonomy): Eukaryota > Metazoa > Chordata > Mammalia > Rodentia > Cricetidae > Sigmodon > Sigmodon hispidus. Next base: position 38,325 of record PVIH01007652.1, on the reverse strand, counting down.
AACAGGCTATGCCCACTTTGATCAGGCACACACTGGGCCACAAACAATTTGACTGGCCTCACCCACTTTGACTCATGATGACCACACAATACCATGCCCACTTTGACCGACCACACACACAGTGACTGACTACACACAATTTGACTGGCCACGGCCACTTTGCTTGAACATGCCCACACCAGGACACACCTATTTTGACTGACCACTCCCACTTTGACTTACCACGTTCTCTTTGACTGACCACAACCAATTTAACTGACCATGCTCATACAAGACCATGCCCATGCCTAGCCACACCCACAAAGACTGACCATGCCCACATCAAATGAACACACCCACTTAGACTGGCCACACCAAGCCACTCCAACATTGACAAGCTACGCCCACAGTGACTGGCCATACCAAGTTTGACTGACAACGTACTCTTTGACTGACCATGCCCACAGTAACTTACCAAACCATCTTTAACTGCCCAGAACATCTTTGAATGGCCACGCCCACTTTGACAGACCATGCCCAAACCAACCCTTGCCAACTTTGACTGTTCATGCCAACAGTGACTGACCACAACCACACCAAGCCATTCATTCCCACTTTGACTGAACATGCCTACTATGACTGGCCAGGGCCATTTTGAATGATCATGGCCACAATGGGCCATGGCCATTAGGACTGATCATGCCCACAGCAGGCCGTGACCACTTTAGTTGACCAAGCTCACTTTGACTGGCCACGGCTACTTTGAGTTACCAAGCAAACACCAAGCCTCGCCCACCTTGACTGACCAAACCCACACCAGGCCTTGACCACATTACTTGACTAAGCCCAATTTGACTGGCCACACCCACTTTGACTGACCACACTCACACAATACCACGCCCTCTTTGAAGCAACCAATCCCACTTTGACTGACCATGTCCACTTTGACTGACCATGCCCACCTCATGCCATACCCTCTTTGACTGACCACGCCCACTTTGACTTACCATGCTCAATTTGACTGACCACACTTAATTTCAGTGACATTGTACATACAAGGCCATGCCCACACCAGGCCACACTCACAGTGACTGATCATGCCCATATTGATTGACCACACCCACTTAGACGGGCCACACCTAGCCATGCTAACAGTGACAGGCTATGCCCACAGTGACTGACCACAACAAGTTTGAATGACTACACCCAATTTCAACTACCATATCCACTTTGACTTACCACACCCACTTTGACTGGACGCACCCATTTGACTGGACACATACTCTTTGACTGGCCACACCCACAGTGATTGACCAGGCACACTTTGACTGACCACACCAACTTTGATTGGCCACGCCCACTTTGACAGACCAAGCATACACCAAGCCACGCCCACTTTCACTGAAACTGCCAACTTTGACTGGTCACGCCCACAGTGACTGACCACGCCAACTTTGACTGGCCACACGCATGTTGCCTGACTATGCCCACACCAAGCCACCCCCTCATTGACTGAACACACCCTCTTTGACTCTCTATGTCCACTTTGACTGACCACACCCACTTTTTCTGACCATGCCCACTTTGACTGACCATACTTAATTTCAGTGACTATGCACACCCAAGGCCACTCCCATAACAGGACACACTCACAATGATGGACCATGCCCACATTGAGTGACCCCACCCACTTAGACTGCCCACACCAAGCCACAAAAACATTGACAAGCCACACCAAGAGAGACTGGCCACAACAGTTTGAATGACTACACCCACTTTCAAAGACTATGCCCACATTGGGAAACCACAACAACTTTGACTGCACATGCTCATTTTGACTGGCCACATACTATTTGACTGGCCACAGCCATGTTGACTGATGACAAGCACTTTCACTGTCCATGCACACTTTGAAGGAACACACCCATGTTGACTGACCAAGCCCAAAAAAAGACACGCCCACTTTGACTGAACATGCCCACACCAGGGCATGTCCACTTTGAGTGACCACACCCACTTTGACTGACAACACATATTTGGAGTGACAATGCACACACAAGTGCACGACTACACAAGGCAACACCCCCAGCAAATGACCACGCCCACATTGAGTGACCATTCCTACTTTGATTGACCATGGGCACATTGATTGTCCACACCCACTTAGACTGACCATGCCCACAATGGCTGACCACTCCCTCATCATGCCTCATTTGAACACATGAGTGTTTTGCTTCAGTGTCCATACACACACTTTCTTACACAGACTATTAAGAGAGATGTTGCTTCCTCTCCTTTTTTTAACATACTTCTTTTTTCTGCAGTGTCAATACATATGCTTGCTTACAAAGAGCATGAAGAGAGAAGTTGAGTCCTCTACTTGTTTAAACACATGTGTTTTCCTTTTCAGTGTCAATACACACCTTTTCTTACACAGAGCACTAAGAGAGATGTTGTTTCCTCTCCTCATTTGAACACATGTGTTTTTGACTTCAGCATCTATACACATGTTTTCTTACATAGAGCTTTAAGAGAGATGTTGCTTCCACTCCTTGTTTGAACACTTTTTTTCTCATCAGCGTCCATACACATGTTCGCTTACACAGAGCATTAAGAGAGATGTTGCTTCATTTTTTTGTTTGAATATATGTGTTTTTGTCTTCAGCATCAGTACACACGTTTTCTTACACAGAGCATTACAGATGTTGAGCCCTCTCCTTGTTTATACACAGGTGATTTTATCTTCAGCACCCATACTCATGTTTTCTTACAAAGAGCATTAAGAGAGGTGTTGCTTCCTCTCCTTAATCTAACACATGTGTTTTTCTCCTAAACATCAATACACATATTTTCTTACACAGAGCATTAAGAGAGATGTTGCATTCTGTCCTCATTTGATTACATATGTTTTTTTCTTCAGCGTCCATACACACAATTTCTTACAAAGTGCATTAAGAGAGATTTTGCTCCATTGCTTTGTTTCAATACATGTGTTTTTCTCTTCTACATGAATACATGCTCTCTTACACACAGCATTTAGAGAGATGTTGCTTCCTCTCCTTGTTTAAACACATGTGTTTTTATCTTCAGTATCGATACACACATTTTCTTACACAGAGCGTTAAGAAACATGCTACTTCCTATACTCTACACTTTGACGGGAAACACCCACTTTGATTGGCCACACCCACTTTGACTTACCACGCCCACACCAAGTAACACCAGCTTTGACTGGACATGTTCACTTTGAATGACCACAGCCACACCAGATCATGGCCATTTTGTCTGATCATGCCCACACCAAGCCATGCTTAATTTGATTGAATAAGGCCACTTTTACTGGCCATGGCTGGAACATGCCATGCACACATTGACTGAACACACTCACACCAGGATACGAATACTTTAATTAAACAAGCCGACTTTGACCAAGTCCAGTTTGACTGACCATGTGCACACAATAACACACCCACTTTGACTGGCCACGAAAACATTGGCAGGCCATGCCCACTTTGTCTGAAATCACCCTCTTTGACTGTCCACAGCCAATTTGAACAGAGGCACAATGTGCCATGCTTTCTTTGATTGACCACACCCATTTTGACTGACCACGCCCACACCAATCGACACCCTCTTTTACTAGCCACTTTGACTATGAATGGCCACGTCCACACAATACCATGCCCAATTTGAAAGGCCACTTCCAATTTGACAAGCCACGCCCATGTTGACAGACCATGCCCAGTTTGACTGACCATGAAATCTTTCACTGGTCATTCATACTTTGGTGGTCCATGCCCATACCAAGCCATGCCAACATGGACTGATAATACCCATAGAGACTCACCACTCCTACTTTGACTGTCCACATAAACAGTGACTGACCATGGCCACTTTAACTGGTCACGCCAATGTTGAGTTACCATGCCCACACCAAGCCACCAAGCCACATCCACTTTGAATGAACTCTCCCAATTTGACTGTCCACGGCCACTGTGACCATAGCCACAAAATACCATGCCTTCTTTGATTGACCACACCCACTTTGATTGATCATGCCCACACCAGGCCACAACCACTTTAATTGACCAAGGCCATTTCCACTGGCCATGCACTCTTTGACTGACCACGGCTACAACAGGTCACAGCCACTTTGTCTAACCATGCTCACACGAAGCCAAGCTTACTTCGAATGCACACGGCCACTGTGATTGGACATGGACACTTTGACTGACTATAGCCACAACATGCCATGACCACATTGAATGAATACACTCACACCAGGCCACAAATACTTTTATTAAACAAGCCCACTATGACTGGCCACATCCAGTTTGACTGACCACAAATACTTTTCATGTCCATGCACACTATGACAGAGCACACACACTTTGTCACACCACGCCCACACCAAGCCACGCCAACATTGACTGAACACACACTCTTAGACTGACCATATCCACAATGGCTGACCACGCCCTCTTCTCGCCTCCTTTGAAAACATGTGTTTTTCACTTCAGCGGGAAAACACACATTTTTCTTCCACAGAGAATTAATAGAAATGTTGCTTCCTCTATCTTTTGAACATATGTGTTTTTTTCTTCAATGACAATAATCACGTTTTGCTACCCACAGCATTATGGGAGATGGTGCTTCATCTCCTCCTTTGAACACATGTGCTTTTCTCTTCAGCGTTAATACACAACTTTTTTTACACAGAGCATAAAAAGAGATGTTGCATCCTCTCCTCATTTGAACACATGTATTTTATTTTCAATGTCAATATACATGATTTCTTACACAGAGCAATAAGAGAGATGATGCTTTCTCTACTTTTTTGGACACATGTGTTTTTCTCTTCAGTGTAAATACTCACGTTTGTTTACAAAGAGCATTAAGAGAGATGTTGCCCCCACTCCTAGTTTGCACAGGTCTTTTTCTCTTCAGTGTTAATACACACGTTTTCTTACACAGATCATTAAGAGAGATGTTGAGTCCTCTACTTGTTTAAACACATGCGTTTTTCTCTTCAGCATCAATACACATGTTTTCTTACACAGAGCATTATGAGAGATGTTGTTTCCTCTCCTCGTTTGAAAAAATGCGTTTTTGTCTTCAGTGTCTATACAAATATTTTCTTACATAGGGCATTAAGAGAGATGTTGCTTCCACTCCTTGTTTGAACACATTTGTCTTTCTCGTCAAGATCCATACACACGTTTTCTTACACAGAGCATTAAGAGAGATGTTGCTTCCTTTTCTTGTTTGAACACATGTGTTTTTGTCTTCAGTTTCAATACACGTGTTTTCTTACACAGAGCATTACAGATGTTGAGCCCTCTCCTTGTTTAAACACAGGTGTTTTAATCTTCAGTGCCCATACCCATGTTTTCTTACAAAGAGCATTGAGAGAGTTGTTGCTTCCTGTCCTTCATCTAACACATGTGTTTTTCCAATAAAAATCAATACACACATTTTCTTACACAGAGCATTAAGAGATATTTTGATTCCTTGCGCCATTTGAACACATGTTTTTTTCTTCAGCATCCGTACACACACTTTCTTACACAGAGAATTAAGAGATATGTTGCTTCCTTGCTTAGTTTGAACACATGTGCTTTTCTCTTCTGCATCATTACATGCTCTCTTACATGGAGTGCTTCAAGAGATGTTGCTTGCTCTCCCTGTTTAAACACATGTGTTTTTATCTTCAGCATTGGTACACACATTATCTTACACAGAGCATTAAGGTGCATATTTCTTCCAATACTCTCCACTTTGATGGGCCACGCCCACTTTGATTGGCCACACCCACTTTAGATTATCACACTCACATCAATCCATGCCCACTTTGACTGGCCACGGCCACTTTGAATCACCACGGCCACACTGGATCATGGCCACTTTGTCTGAACATGCCAATACCAAGCCACAATTACTTTATCTGAATAAGGCCACTTTGACTGGCCACAGACACTTTGACTGACCACACCCACACAATAGCATGCACACTTTGAGCGACCACACACAAGTGACTGAACAAACCCACTTTGACTGGCCCCGACCATGTTGGCAGACCATGCCCAGTTTGATTGACCATACAACCTTAGACTGGCCACGCCCACTTTGGTGGTCCATGCCCACACCACGGCATGCGAACATGGACTGGTCATGCCCTCAGTATCTCACCACACCCATTTTGACTGTCCACATGAACAGTGACTGACCATGCCCAATTTAACTGGCCACGCCAATGTTGACTGACCATGCCCACACCAAACCACACCCACAGTGCCTGGCCACAGACACTGTGACCATGACCAAAACATGCCTCACCACCTTTGAGTGAACAAACCCATATTTAATGACCACACATACACCAAACCATGCCCAATTTGACATGCCACAACCACTTTGAATGACCATGGCCACACCGGATCACAGCCACATTTACTGACCATGCACACAACAAGCTGAGCTTACTTTGACTGGATAAGGCCACTTTGACTGGTCACAGACTTTTTGACTGACCACAGACACAACATTCCACACTACACCTTGACTGACAATGCTCACAACAGGCCACAAATACTTTAATTAAACAAACCCACATTGGCCAAGTCCAGTTTGACTGCCCATGCACACACAATACCATGCCCAATTTGACCAGCTACAACAGTTTTGACTGGCCATGCCCACTTTTACTGTACTCGCACACTTTGACTGTTCACGGTCACTATGAATGACAACCTCCTCACAATAATACACTCACTTTGACCAGCCATGTTAACTTTGCCTGGCCACAATACTTTGACTGACCATGCCCACACAATACCATGCACACTTTGACCGATGACACACAAGTGACTGAACATGCCCACTTTGACTGGCCACGCCCATGTTGACAGACCGCACCCAGTTGGACTGACCATACAAACTTTAACTGGCCAGGCCCACTTTGGTAGTCAGCACCCACACCATGCCATGACAACATGGACTGGTCATGCACACAATGACTGACCATGCCTAATTATTCTGTCCACCTAAACAGTAACTGACCATGCCCACTTTAACTGGCCATGTCAATGTTGACTGAATATGCCCACAACATGTCACACCCACGTTGAATTAACTTGCCCACTTTGACTGTCCACAGCCACTGTGACTACAGTTACTACATGCCACACCTTATTTCATTGACCACATCCACTTTGACTGTGTTCAAACGAGGAGAGGAAACAACATCTCTCATAATGCTCTGTGTAAGAAAATATGTGTATTGACACTGAAGAGAAAAAAGACATGTGCAAACTAGGAATGGAGGCAACATCTCTCTTAATGCACTTTGTAAACAAATGTGAATATTGACACTGAAGAGAAAAACACATGTGTTCAAAGGAGTAGAAGTAGCAACATCTCTCTTATTGCTCTGTGTAAGAAAACATGTATTGACATTGAACATAAAATACATGTGTTCAAATGAGGAGAGGAAGCAACATCTCTTTTTATGCTCTGTGTAATAAGAGTTGTGTATTAACGCTGAAGAGAAAAACACATGTCTTCAAAGGAGGACAGGAAACACCATCTCCTTTAATGCTCTGGGTAGCAATACGTAACTATTGACATTGAAGAAAAAAATGCATCTGTTCAAATGATAGAGGAAGCAACATCTCTATTAATGCTCTGTGGAAGAATATGTGTGTTTTCCCACTGAAGTGAAAAACACATGTGTTCAAATGAGGACAGAAGAGGGCATGGTCAGCCATTGTGGGCATGGTCAGTCTAAGTGGGTGTGTTCAGTCAAAGTTGGAGTGGCTTGATGTGGGCGTGGTGTATCAAAGTGGGTGTGCTCTGTCAAAGTGGTTGCACACATTAAAAGTATGTGTGGTCAGTCAAAATGACATGGCCAGTCACAGTGGACTTGTTTAATTAAAGTATTTGTGGCCTGGTGTGAGCGTGGTCAGTCAATGTGGACACGGCATGTTGTGGCCATGGTCAAAGAGTCCATGTCCAGTCAAGGTGGCCACATGCAGTCAAAGTGAGTGTGGCTTGCTGTGAGTGTGGTCAGACAAAGTGGCAGTGATCTTTTGTAGCCGTGGTCAGTCAAAGTCTGCATGGCCAGTGGAAATGGGCATGGTGAATTAAAGTTGTTGTGGCCCGGTGTGGGCATGATCAATCAAAGTGGGCGTGGCTTGTTGTGATCGTGGTCATTCATAGTGTCCGTGGCCAGTCAAAATGTGCATGTTCGGTCACTTGTGCATGGTCAGTCAAAGTGGGCATGGACCACCAAAGTGAGTGTGGCCAGTATAATATTTCTGGTTAGCCAAAATGGCCATGAACTGTCAATGTGGGCATGGCCAGTGAAAGTGTGCATGTTTGGTTACTTGTGTGTGGTCGGTCAAAGTGGGCTTAGTTTTGTGCTTGCATAATCAGTTAAATTGGACTTGGCCAAAGTGGGCTTGTTCAATTAAATATTCGAGTCCTGGTGTGAGCGTGGTGAGTCAATGTGTGTGTGGCATGTTGTGGCCGTGGTCAGTCAAAGTGTCTGTGGCCAGTCAAAGTGGTCTTATTTAGTCAAACTAAGCGTGGCTTTATGAGGCCATTGTCAGACAATGTGGCCATGACCCGGTGTGGCCGTGGTCATTCAAAGTGGCCGTGGCCAGTCAAAGTGTGCGTGGCTTAGTGTTGGTGTGGTAAGTCAAAGTGGGTGTTGCCAAACAAAGTGGGCATGGCCCATCAAAATGGAGAGTATGGGAAGTAACATGTTTCCTAAGGCGCTGTGTACGAAAATGTGTATATCGATGCATAAGAGAAAAAAAAATGTGTTCAAACGAAGCAAGGAAGCAACATCTCTCTTAATGCTCTGTGTAAGAAAGTGTGTACATGGACGCTGAAGAAAAAATCATTTGTGATCAAATGAGGAAAGAAAGCAACATCTCTCTTAATGCTCTGTGTAAGAAAACATGTGCATTGATGTTTAGGAGAAAATCACATATGTTAGATTAAGGAGAGGAAGCAACACCTCTCTCAATGCTTTGTGTAAGAAAACATGAGTATGGGCACAGAAGATAAAAACACCTGTGTTTAAACAAGAAGAGGGCTCAACATCTTTGTTAATGCTCTGTGTAAGAAATGGTGTGTATGGATGCTGAAAACAAGAACACATGTGTTCAAACAAGGACAGGAAGCAAAATCTCTCTTAATGCTCTGTGTATGAAAGTGTGTGTATGAACGCTGAAGAAAAAATCATATGTGTTCAAACGAGGACTGAAAGAAGCATCTATCTTAATGCTTTGTGTAAGAAAATATATGTATTGATGTTTAGGAGAAAAACACATGTGCTAAATTAAGGAGAGGAAGCAACACCACTCTTAATGCTCTGTGTAAGAAAACATGTGTATTGATGTTTAGGAGAAAAATACATGTGTCAGATTAAGGAGTAAAAGCAATACCTCTCTTAATGATCTGTTTAAAAAAACATGTGTATGGGTGCTGAAGATAAAAACACCTGTGTTTAAACAAGAACAGGGCTCAACATCTTTCTTAATGCTCTGTGTAAAAAAAATTGTGGTTGGATCCTGACGAGAAAAACAAATGTGTTCAAACGAGGAGTGGAAGCAAAATCTCTCTTAATGCTCTATGTAAGAAAATGTGTATAGACGCTGAAGACAAAAACACATGTGTTCAAACGATGAGAGGAGGCAACATCTCCCTAAATGCTCTGTGTAAGAAAATGTGTATAGATGCTGAAGACAGAAACATATGTGTTCAAATGAGAAGAGGAGGCAACATCTCTCTAAATGCTCTGTGTAATGATACGTGTGTATTGACACTGAAGAGAAAAACAAGTAGAGGACTCAACATCTCTCTTAATGCTCTGTGTAAGAAACATGAGTATTGATGCTGAAGAGAAAAACACCTGTGTTCAAATGAAGAGAGGAAGCACCATCTCCCTTAATGCTCTGGGTAACAAAACATGACTATTGATATTGAAGAAAAAACACATCTGTTCAAATGATAGAGGAAGCAACATCTCTATTAATGCTCTCTGGAATAAAAAGTGTCTTTTCCTGCTGAATTGAAAAACACATGTGTTCAAATGAGGCCAGATGAGGGTATAGTCTGCCATTATGTGCATGGTCAGTCTAAGTGGGTGCGTTCAGTAAAAGTTGGTGTGGCTTTGTGTGGGTGTGGTGCTTCAAAGTTGGTGTGATCTGTCAAATGTTTGTGGACATGAAAAGTGTGTGTGGACAGTCAAAGTGGACATGGCCAGTCATAGTGGACTTGTTTAATTAATGTGATCGTGGCAGGGTGTGAGCATATTCAGTCAATGTAGGCATGTCATGTTGTGACTATGGTCAGTCAAAGTGTCCATATCCAGGCACAGTGGCCGTGTATAGTTAAAGTAAGCGTGTCTTGGTGTGGGCGTGGTCAAAGTGGCATTGACCTGTTGTAGCCGTGGTCAGTCAAAGTGTGTATGGCCAGTGGAAATGGACTGGGTCAATTAAAGTGGTTGTGGCCTGATGTGGGCGTGATCAATCAAAGTGGGTGTGGCCAGTTATCATCGCATCATTTATAGTGGCTGTGGCCAGTCTAAGTGGGCATTTTTTGGTGGGGGCATGATCAGTCAAAGTGGGCATGGCCAGTCAAATTTGGCTTGTTCGGTCACTTGTGTGTGGTCGGTCAAATGTGCATGGTATTGTGTGTGCGTGGTCAGTCGAAGTGGTCGTGGAAAGTAAAAGTTGATGTGGCTGGTCAAAGTGGGCATGGTGTTGTTTGCGCATGGGCAATCATAGTGGCCGTGGCCAGTAAAAGTGGGCGTGCCTTGGTGTGGGCATGGTCAGTCAATATGGGTGTGGTCAATCAAGGAATGCATGGCATGTTGTGGCCTTGGTCAAAGTGGCCATGGACATTCAAAGTAGGCGAGTTCAGTCAAAGTGGGTTTGGCCAGTCAAAGTTGCCCTGGACAGTCATATTGGGTGTGGTATTGTGTGTGCATGGTCAGTCAAACTGGAGTTTGCCAAAGTGGGCTTGTTTAATTTAAGTTTTCATGGCCTGGTGTGACCGAGGTCAGTCAATGAGTGTGTGGCATGTAGACACCGTGGTCAGTCAAAATGTCTGTGGCCAGTGAAAGTGGTCTTATTCAGTCAAAGTAAGAAAGTCTTGGTGTGGGCATGGTCAGACAAAGTGGCCTTGACCCAGTGTGGCCATGGACATTGAAAGTGTGTGTGGCCAGTCAAAGTGCGCATGGCTTGGTGTGGTCGTGTTTAGTCAAAGTTGTTGTGGCCAATCAAAGTGGGCGTGGCCTGTCAAAGTTGAAAGTATTGGAAGTAACATGTTTTTAATGCTCTTTGTAAGAAAATGAGTGTATCCATGCAGAAGAGAAAAACACATGTATTCAAATGAAGCAAGGAAGCAGCATCTTTCTCAATGCTCTGTGTAAGAAAGTGTGTGTATGGATGCTGAAGACAAAAACACATGTGTTAAAACAAGGAGAGGAAGAAACATCTCTCTAAATGCTCTGTGTAAGAGAGTGTGTATTGAAGCAGAAGAGAAAAACACATGTGTTCAAATGAAGCAATGAAGGAACATCAATCTTAATGCTCTGTTTAAGAAAACATGTGTATGGGAACTGAAGATAAAAGCACCTGTGTTTAAAGAAGGAGAGGGCTCAGCATCTCCCTTAATGCTCTGTGTAAGAAAACATGTGTATGGACACTGAAGACAAAAACATATGTTTTCAAACAAGGAAAGGAAGCAACAACTCTCTTAATGCTCTGTGTAAGAAAATGTGTGTATGGATGCTGACGAGAAAAACAAATGTGTTCAAAAGAGGAGTGGAAGCAACATCTCTCTTAATGCTCTGTGTAAGAAAACGTGAGTATTGATGCTGAAGAGAAAAACACATGTGTTCAAACGAAGAGAGGAGGCAACATCTCTCTTAATGCTCTATGTAAGAAAACGTGTGTATTGACACTGAAGAGAAAGGGACATTTGCAGACTCGGAGTGGTGGCAACATCTCTCTTAATGCTCTTTGTAAGCAAACATGAGTACTGATGCTGAAGAGAAAAACACATGTGTTCATGGAGGAGAGGAAGCAACATCTCTCTTAATGCTGTGTTTAAGAAAATGTTTGCAATGATGCTGAAGAGAAAAATTCATGTGTTCAAATGAGAAGAGAAAGCAACATCTCTGACCATGCCCACAACGGCTGACCATGCCCTCTTCTGGCCTCATTTGAACACATGTGTTTTTCACCTCAGCGGAACTACACACATATTCTTCCACAGAGCATTATTACAGATGTTGCTTCCTCTATTGTTTGAACAGATGTGGTTTTTTCTTCAATGTCAATAGTCACGTTTTGCTACCCAGAGCATTAAGGGAGATGGTGTTTCCTCTCCTCCTTTGAAGCCATGTGTTTTTTTCTTCAGTGTTAATACACAACTCTTCTTACACAGAGCATTAAAAGAGATGTTGCTTCCTCTCCTCATTTGAACACATGTATTTTATGTTCAGTGTCAATACATGTTTTCTTACACAAAGCAATAAGAGAGATGTTACTTTCTCTCCTCCTTTGAACACATGCATTTTCTCTTCAGCATCACTACAAACATTTTCTTACACAGAGCATTAAGAGAGATGTTGCTTCCTCAACTCCTTTGAACACATGTGTTTTTCTCTACAGTGTCAATACTCACATTTGCTTACAACCAGCATTAAGAGAGATGTTCCCAACACTCCTAGTTTGCACACGTCTTTTTCTCTTCAGCTTCAATACACAAGTTTCCTTACAGAGAACATTAAGAGAGTTGTTGAGTCCTCTACTTGTTTAAACACATGTGTTTTTCTCTTCAGCTTCAATACACAGGTTTTCTTACACAGAGCATTAAGAGAGATGTTTCCTCTCCTTGTTTGAACACATGTGTGTCTGTCTGCAGTGTCTATACACATGTTTTCTTACATAGAGAAAGAGAGATGTCCCTTCTACTCCTCGTTTGAACACATTTGTTTTTCTCGTCAGCGTACATATACTGGTTTTCTTACACAGAGCATTAAGAGAGATGTTCCTTCCTTTCCTTGTTTGAACACATATGTTTTTGTCTACAGTGTCCACACACGTTTTATTACACAGAGCATTAAGAGAGGTGTTGCTTCCTCTCATTAATCTAACACATGTGTTTTTCTCCTAAACATCAATACACATGTTTTCTTACACAGAGCATTAAGAGAGATATTGCTTTCTCTCCTCTTTTGAACACATATGATTTTCCCTCAACATCCATACACACACTTTCTTACACAGAGCATTAAGAGAGATGTTGCTTCCTTGCTTCGTTTGAACACATGAGTTTTTCTCTTCTGCATCGGTACACACATTTTCTTACACAGAGCATTAAGAAACATGTTAATTCCTATACTCTTCACTTTGACAATCTATGCCCACTTTGTTTGGCCACACCCACTTTGACTTACCACAGCCACACCAAGCCATACACACTTTGACTGACCATGGACACTTTCAATGACCACGGCCACACTGGATCACAGGCACTCTGACCATGCCCACACCCAGCCATGCTTACTTTCACTGAATAAGGCCACTTTGACTGACCACAGACACTTTTACTGCCCACGGATTCAACATGCCACACACACATTGACTGATCACGCACACACCAGGCCACACGTACTTTAATTAAACAATCCCACTTTGGCCATGTCCAGTTTGACTGTCCATGCCCACACAACAGCACGCCGACTTTTACCGGCCAAGCCAACTTTGATTGGCCACGACCACTTTGACTGACCACGCCCACACAATACTACACACACTTTGACTGACCATGCACAAGTGACCGAACACACACATTTTGACTGGCCACGGACACTATGAATGACCATGTCCACAACAGGCCACACCGACTTTGATTGATCATGCCCACTCCAGGCCACAACCAGTTTAATTCACCAAGCCCATTTCCACTGTTTATGCACACTTTGACTGACCACAGATAAAACAGGTCACAGCCACTTTGTCTGACCACGCCCACACCAAGCCACACCCATTTTGACTGCACACGGACACTTTGACTGGACATGGACACTTTGATTGACCATAGCCACAACATGCCATCCCCACATTGACTGACCAGGCTCACACCAGGCCATGAATTCTTTTATTAAACAAGCCCACTATGACTGGCCACATCCAGTTTGACTGGCCACACACACTTTTATGTCCGCGCCCACTTTGACAGAGCACACCCACTTTCAAACAGGACGCCCAAACCAAGCCATGCCAACTTTGACTGAACACACCTACTTAGACTGACCATGCTCACAATGGCTGACCACGCCCTCTTCTGGCCTCATGTGAACATGTGTTTTTCACTTCAGCAGGAAAACACACATTTTCTTCCACAGAGCATTAATACAGATGTTGCTTCCTCTATTGTTTGAACAGATGTTTTTTTTCTTCAACATCAATAGTCACGTTTTGCTACCCAGAGCATTAAGGGAGATGGTGCTTCCTGTCCTCCTTTGAACACATGTGCTTTTCTCTTCAGTGTTAATGCACAACATTAATTACACAGAGCTTAAAAATGGATGTTGTTTCCTCTCCTCGTTTGAACACATGTATTTTATTTTCAATGTCAATACACATGTTTTCTTACACAGAACATTAAGAGAGATGTTGCTTTCTCTCCTTGATTGAACTCATGCATTTTTATCTTCAGCATCAGTACAAACATTGTCTTACACAGAGCATTAAGAGAGATGTTGCTACCTTTCCTTGTTTGAACTCATGTTTTTTTCTCTTCAGCATCAATAATCATGTTTGTTTACAAAGAGCATTAAGAGTGATGTTGCCTCCAATCCTAGTTTTCACACATCTTTATTCTTCAGCATCAATGCACATGTTTTCTTACACAGAGCATTAAGAGTGATGTTGAGTCCTCTACTTGTTTAAACACATGTTTTTTCTCTTCAGCGTCAATACACACATTTTCTTACAGAAAGCATTATGAAAGATGTTGTTTCCTCTACTCGTTTGAGCACATGTGTTTTTGTCTTCAGTGTCCATACACAAGTTTTCTTTCACAGGCTTGGTGAGTCACTGTGAGTATGACCAGTTCATGTTGGCTTGGCTTGGTGTGGGTGTGGACCACCAAAGTGGGCATGGCCAGTAAAAGTTTGTATGATCAGTCAACCTGGGCATGGTCTGTCAAAATGGGTGTGGACAGTCAAAGTTTGAGTGTTAGGACACTTGTGTGTGGTCAATCAAACGTGCATTGTATTGTGTGTGCGAGGTAAGTCGAAGTTGTCATGGCCAGTCAAAGTTGACATGGTGTTGAGTGCACATGCTCGTTCATAGTGGCCATGGCCAGAAAATATTGATGTGGTTTTGTGTGTGGGTTGTCAGTCAATATGGGTGTGTTCAATCAAAGAATGCATGGCATATTGTGGCAGTGGTCAAAGTGACAATAGACAGACAAAGTTGGCGAGTTCAGTCAAACTGGGCATGGCCAGTCAACATGGGCATGGCCAGTCAAATGGTTGTGTTTCGTCACTTGTGCATGGTTGGTCAAAGTGTGCATGGTATTGTGTTGGCGTGGTCAGTCAAAGTGTTCATGACAAGTCAAAGTTGGGATGGGTGGTCAAAGTGAGCGTGGTATTGTGTGTGTGTGGTTATTCATAGTGGCTGTGGCCAGTAAAAGTGGGTGTGGTTTTGTGTGTGCATAGTCAGTCAATAAGGGTGTGGTCAATCAAAGAATGCGTGGCATGTTGTGGCCGTGGTCAAACTGGCCTTGGACATTCAAAGTGGGTGAGTACAGTCAAAGTGGGTGTGGTCAGTCAAAGTTGCCCTGTCCGGTCAAAGTGGGTGTGGTATTGTGTGTGCATGGTCAGTCAAACTGTACTTGTCCAAAGTGGGCTTGTTCAATTAAAGTATTCGTGGCCAAGTGTGAGCGTGGTCAGTCAATGTGTGCGTGGCATGTAGTAGCTGTTGTCAGTAAAAATGTACGTGGCCAGTGAAAGTGGCCTTATTCAGTCAAAGTAAGCGTGGCTTGGTGTGGGCATGGTCAGACAAAAAGGCTGTGATCTAGTGTGGCCGTGGTCATTCAAAGTGGCTGTGGCCAGTAAAAATGGGCGTGGCTTGTTGTGGATGTGATAAGTCAAAGAGGGTGTGGCCAATCAAAGTTTCAATGGCCCAACAAAGTGGAGAGTATAGGAAGTAACATGTTTCTTAGTGTTCTGAGTAAGAAAATGTGTGTATCAACACTGAAGATAAAAACAAATGTGTTTAAACAAGGAGAGGAAGCAACATCTCTCTAAATGCTCTGTGTAAGACAGCATGTAATGAAGCAGAAGAGAAAAACACATGTGTTCAAATGAAGCAATGAAGCAACATCTCCCTTAATGCTCTGTTTAAGGAAACATATGTATGGGCGCTCAAGATAAAAACATCTGTGTTTAAACAAGGAGAGGGCTCAATATCTCTCTTAATGCTCTGCGTAAGAAAACATGAGTATGGACGCAGAAGACAAGAACATATGTGTTCAAACATGGAAAGGAAGCAACATCTCTCTTAATGCTGTGTGTAAGAATATGTGTGTATGGACGCTGAGGAGAAAAACAAATGTGTTCAAACGATGAGTGGAAGCAACATCACTCTTAATGCTCTATGTAAGAAAATATGTGTATTGACACAGAAGAGAAAAACACATGTTTTTAAACAAGTAGAGGACTCAACATCTCTCTTAATACTCTGTGTAAGAAAATGTGAGTATTGATGCTGAAGAGAAAAACACATGTGTTCACATGAGGAGAGGAGGCAACATCTCTCTTCATATTCTATGTAAGAAAACGTGTGCATTGATGCTTAAGAGAAATGACGTGTGCAAAGTAGGAGTGGGGACAGCAACTCATTTAATGCTCTTTGTAAGCAAACGTGAGTATTGAGGCTGAAGAGAAAAACACATGTGTTCAAAGGAGGAGATGAAGCAACATCTTTCTTAATGCTGTGTGTAAGATAATGTTTTTACTGATGGTGACGTGAAAAACACATGTGTTCAAATGAGGAGAGAGAGCAACGTCTCTCTTATTGCTCTTTGTAAGAAAACATGTGTATTGACATTGCAAATGCAACGCATGTGTCCAAACGATTTGAGGAAGCAACCTCTCATTTTATGCTTTGTGTAAGAAAAGTTGTGTTTTAATGCTGAAGAGAAAAACACATGTGTTCAAAGGAGGAAAGGAAGCACCATCACCCTTATTCTCTGGGTAGCAAAACGTGACTATTGACATTGAAGAAAAAAACACATTTGTTAAAACGATAGAGGAAGAAACATCTCTATTAATGTTCTGTTGAAGAAAATGTGTATTTTCCCACTGAAGTGAAAAACACATGTGTTCAAATGAGGCCAGAAGAGGGCATGGTCAGCCATTGTGGGCATATTCAGTCTAAGTGGGTGGGTTCAGTCAAAGTTGGCATGGCTTGGTATGGGCATGGTGTGTCAAAGTGTGTGTGTGGGGAGAACCGCTTTCTGGCCTGAAGAATGACGAGTCACCACATGCACGATTCTTCTCAGATCACACTTTATTGGAGTACACCTCAGTTGAGAATGATGGTAAGAAGACCACAAGCCTGAAATGCAGCCTGCTTACATAGGGAAGAATGGGCATGTGATTGGTGCCCAACGTAATGCCTCATTAGAATATAGCTGGTGATAGGTCCAAAGTAATAACTCATTTGCATATAGCTGGTGATAGGTCCAAAGCATATTCATTAGCATATTCAGGGATCACATCGCATAGGTCACTACTCGACATCTAATTAGCATAAGTGGCACAGATGCAATAGCTGGGGTCCAGCAAGTGGTGCAAGGGCCAACTGCACCCTACATCTCCTCCTTTTTATTTTTCTTATGGCACAGACAGGATATAGGCCGTATAGGTGTTCACCTCATGATGTGACCACTGCTCAAAGGCAGTTTCCTTCTGCCAGGATCCCCGAGACGCCTTCCTGCATCCAAGGCCAGTGAGCACAACAGTGTGCAAAGGCTGTCTCAGAGGAGAATGAATCCCTATAGAGGTGCATTGGCAGCTAAAGCCTCTCTGTGCAAGGGCAATTTTTATAAGTCAGTAAGGGCAGAGAGCCAGGAAACAGGGGAGTGCCCTGCATCAACAGCCAAGAGTTCCTAAGTGAGAAGGACTTTTTCTAACGCGCTCTGATGTGAATAAGGCAAACCACCAGAGGCAAAAAACAATCCCAAATTAACTTCAGACTGCAAAAGTTCCCAATCCCAATCACTCTTTGAAAAAGGAAAGGGCAGAAGTGAGCCAAGAAGTAAAGTCCCCAAGTGTAACAGGCTCCAATCTTGTAGCATTCAAACATGTGATCTGGAACTTTTGCTTGAGGATCATCTTTTTGTACTCCATAGATCAATTCACACTTTCCACCTGAATAAGGGGGAAGACAGTCATTGAGTATGAATATCAGCGTCATCCTTAGAGTCGTACTCAACACGTCTTGTCAATCTTGATGGCACCCAGACTGGCTCCTGATTCTGTGGAGAAACACGTAAAGATCCCCTGGATCGAACAGTAACATGATCCAGGCCTCGACACTGCTTAGAAAGTACATCTTTAAACAAAACTTTGCCTTGATTGTTGGGTTCTGACATCATATGATGTTCGGCAACGATTTCATTTTTATCATTTAAATTTAGAAAATTTATAGTGAATAAAGCAAAAGAGAGCCTTTTTGGGGGTGCAATTCTCTGCTATTCCCCCTTTTTGTTTTTGCAGGAAGACTTTGAGCATATGATGTGCATGCTCTATTATCCCAAGCCTTTGTGGATTATAGGGCAGGCCTGTGGTATGTTTCACTTGCATTTTGTGACAAAATGAGGCAAAACTCTTAGATGCATAGGCTGGCCCTTTGTTTGTTTACAGTGTATCAGACTTGCCCCAAGTGGCCCAAGCTTCAAGGCAGTGGGTAATGACATTGTGAATCCTTTCCCCAGAAAGAGGTATAGCGTGCATTACCCCCAGAACATGTATCAATGGAGACATGCACATACTGAAGCTTTCCAAAGGATGGAACATGGGTAACATCCATCTGCCAAATTTCAAGTGGAAAAAATGCCTCTGGAATTAACATCTATTTTCTGAGCAGGCTAGAATTGCACACAAGCAGAACAGCTTTTCACAATATTCCTAGCTATCTCCCTAGAAATTTTAAATTTATTTCTTAAAACAGCAGATGAAACATAGTACAAGCTATGAAACTCTCTCGCTTGTGTTTCTGAGATCAATGCCACAAAAGCACATGTTGCCAGATCAACTTGTTCATTGGCTTTTGCCATAAGACCAGGTAACAAAGAGTGAGCTCAGATATGGGTAATATAAAATGAATTGGATCGATGCAAAATCTCACCTCTTAGTCCTGCTAAAATGAGGCTACCATACTAGAGGGTTTAATATAGGAAACAATTTCTAAATTTTTAACAGCATTCACCAATGATGAATCAAATAGCAAATTGAAAGACTCAGGAAAACATTTAAAAACCTCTAAAACTACTTGGCATTCTACTATTTGGGGATCATTTGGACAGCACTCAACAGTTACAGATGAGCCTCCATGCACCATGTAGGCTCCTTTCCCAGTTTTATACCCATCCGTGTAGATGGTGAAGGCATTGCACAATGGTTGCTTCCACGTGATCCAAAGGAACACCACAGGCTGCTGAACCATGAATCTTAAAAGTTCACTCTTGAGCAAATAATTATCAATTGTACCAGAAAAGGCACAAACCAATATAGCCCATTCTGAGGTACTGGCAGTGAACATCTCTACTTGTTCTTTTGTATAAGGGACTATAAGTCAGTCAGGTGTCTTGGAAAAAGTTGTAATAGATTGTTTAATGCCTAATAATGCAAACTCAGCTGTCATGGATGGATAGTGGGACAAGTTTCTCATCCCTGTAGATTTAGAATGAATCCACAGTAGAGAACATTCTTGCCAAAGAACAGCAGTTAGAAAACCTAAAGTGGGGAGGATACACATCCAAATGGGCTTGGATACATCACAGCGCACCAACTGTGCCCTAGTAATTGCTTGCTCTACCCTTTGAAGTGCTATCTGAGCCTCTGTAGTTAGTTGGTATGGGGAAGTAAGGTCTGGGTTTCCCTCTAATATATCAAATGAGGCTTTAAGCTCAAAGTGAGTTAATTTCAAATATGGCCAAATCCAATTTATGTCTCCAAGCAATGTTTGAAAATCATTTAAAGTCCTTAAGCAATTGGTCCTAATTTCTACCTTTTGTGGTCTAACATGGGCATTCTGAAAAACAGCTCCTAAAAATTCAATACATCCTCCCATCTGTATCTTCTCCAGAGCAATAAATGTATCTTTATCTTTTAATTTCTTGGTTAACAAACTTATCACTAATTCTAACAACTCCATAGAAGGGGCTGCTTCCAATTTTTCTACATCACCAAAAATTTGTCCTGCTCCATCCATTATGCAAGCTACAAAGTCAGAAAATGGTTCAGTGCTGCCCTGTATTATTTTGGTTAGGTTCCCTGAGACCTCCCCCTTATTGGGGAGGGCTGACCAAGCCCAATATTGATGGTGTTTATTTGAGTATAAACTTCCACAGGATATGCTGTCTGATTATTTACCCATTGTCCTTACCCTAACAACATATATGCACTCCATGCTGGCTGCCCGTTGTCAACATTCTCCTGGGTCTGACTATGTGCCAGATCAGTCACAATTGACTTCCAGTCTAAATATTGCCCAGGATTGAGACACGCATTTGCTAAGCTACTCCAGTGACTAGGCATCATGGCAGAACTACTCAATGCGTCAACCTGTGCTACTGTAAAAGACGCAGTAGTGACATAAGTTCAGACAGACTCTGCCAGGGATTTCACTGTCTTAAAATCTAAAAGCTCGTGATACCTTTGTCCCTGGTTATCTTGAAAAACTGGAAAAGCCAGCAGTACACTAGGATGCAGCTCACCCTTGACTCTCTACCACACTTTTGTGTTGTCTGGTGGCTTAGAACAGATGCCCTCACCAGGCTGGCAATATGGAGGGGGGGCAATAGGTGCAGTAGAGGCAACAAATCATAATTACTGACTCTGCCCCTCTTGGTTGCTTTTAACCCATCTATCTCTCCCACTGCTAGCAAGCAGAGTGGACTCAGAAAAAAACCTTAATGAAGCAGCTCCTTAAGAGCCACAACAATTGGACATGAGGTTAAAAACCTCATCCTTGTATAACCTTTAATTCCTACCTTAATTTAAAGCTCACACCATTACTCTTCAACAGCTCTTTCAAAGATGTTGCAATTGGGTGAGAGGAATTTACACCCATATCCTTGCCTATTTAAAACCCTTTATATCCTAAACAACCCCAAACTATCAACAGGTTATATCTGCTCTGCAGCAGATGCCCTGTACTTTGCTTTTTTCTACAAGCAGAGTTTTCCTCCTTAACGCAGGTCCCACTATTTTCCTGTGAGGCTTACCGGTTAACCTTCCTGATTACAGCAGTTCTGAATCTCCTTCAGACTCTACTGCAGCAACCTCACCAATGGTCCACTCCGTGTGTCAAGTTCTGAATCGGACTTCTCTGTGGGCCACGAAGGTTCCCGGGTTTTGGTGCCACTTGTGGCGAGCTGCTTTCTGGCCTGAAGAATGATGAGTTACCACATGCATGATTCTTCTCAGTTCACACTTTATTGAAGGACAGCTCAGTTGAGAATGGTAGAAAGAAGACCCTGAGTCTGAAATGCATCCTGCTAATATAGGGAAGCCAGGACAAGTGTTTGGTGCACAAGGTAATGCCTCAGTAGCATAGAGCTGGTGATAGGTCCAAAGTAATACCTCATTAGCATATAGCTGGTGATAGGTGGTAAGGAGTGCCAAATTAGCATAAGCAGCACAGATGTAATAGCTAGGGTCCAGCAATTTGTGCAAAAGTCAAACGCACCCTACAGGACTGATCTGTCAAAGTGGGCGTAGACATGTGAAGTGTGTGTGGCCAGTAAAACTGGACATGGCCAGCCATAGTGGGCTTGTTTAATTAAAGTATTTGTGGCCTGGTGACCATAGTCAGTCAATGTGGGTCTGGCATGTTGTGGCCATGGTCAGTCAAAGTGTCCATGTCCAGTCACATTGGCCATGTGCAGGCAAAGTAAATGTGACTTTGTGTAGGCGTGGTCAGACAAAGTGGCTGTGAATTGTTGTAGCCGTGGTCACTCAAAGTGTGCATGGCCAGTTAAAATGGGCTTGGTCCATTTAAGTGGTAGTGGCCTGGTGTGGGCGTAATCAATCAAAGTTGGTGTGGCCTGTTGTGGTCTTGGTCATTCACAGTGGCCGTGGACAGTCAAAGTGGGCATGGTTTGGTGTGGGCCTGCTCAAAGTCAGTGTTGTCAATCAAAGAACTTGTAGCATGTTGTATCTGTGGTCAAAGTGGCAATGGACAGTAAAAGTGGGTGTGTTCAGTCAAAGTTGGCATGGCTTGCAGTGATCATGGTGAGTCAACATTGGTGTGGCCAGTTAAAGTAGGCGTGGTCAGTCACTGTTCACTTGGGCAATCAAAGAAGGTGTGGGCAGTCACTGTGGGCATGACCAGTCAACTTTGGCATGGCTTGGTGTATGCGTGGACCACAAAAGTTGGCGTTGCGAGGAAAATTTTTATGGACAGTCAAACTGGGCATGGTCTGTCAATGTGGGCATGACCATTCAAAGTAGGCCTGTTCAGTTACTTGTGTGTGGCCAGTCAAAGTTGGCGTGGTATTGTGTGGGCATGGTCAAACTGGTCGTAATCAAAGTGGGCTTGTTTTATTAAAAGTATTCATGGCCTGGTGAGAGCACGGTCTGTCAATGTGTGCATGGCATGTGGTAGCCGTGGTCAGTAAAAGTGTCCGTGGCAGGTCAAAGTGTCCTTATTCAGTCAAAGTAAGTGTTGTTTGGTGTGGGCATGGTCAGACAAAGTGGCTGTGACCCGGTGTGGCCATGGTCATTGAAAGTGGCCATGGCCAGTCAAAGTTGTTATGGCTAGGTGTGGGTATGGTAAGTCAAACTGTGTGTGGCCAATCAAAGTGGGCATGGTCTGTCAAAGTGGAGAATATAAAAAGTAACATGTTTCTTAATGCTCTGTGTAAAAAAAATGTGTGTATCAATGCAGAAGAGAAAAACACATGTGTTCAAAAGAAGCAAGGAAGCAACATCTCCCTTAATGCTCTCTGTAACAAAGCCTGAATGGACAATGATTAAAAAAACATATGTGTTCAAACGAGGACAGAATGAAACATCTCTCTTAATGCTATGTGTAAGAAAACATGAGTATTGAAGGTTAGGAAAAAAACAATGATTAAGAAGACGAAGCAACAACTCTCTTAATGCTCTGTGTAAGAAAACATGTGTATGGGCATAGAGGATAAAAACACCTGTGTTTAAAAAAGGAGACGGCTCCACATCTCTAATGCTCTGCTTAAGAAAAGGTGTGTATGGACACTGGAGACAAAAACACATGTGTTCAAATGAGGAGAGGAAACAACTTCTCTCTTAATGCTCTATGTAAGAAAACATGTGTATTGACACTGAAGAGAAAAACACATGTGTTTAAACAAGTAGAGTACTCAACATCTCTCTTAATGCTCTGTGTAATAAAATGTGTGTATTGACGCTGAAGAAAAAGACATGTGCAAACAAGGAGTGGAGGCAACTTCTCTCTTAATGCTCTTTGTAAGCAAATATGAGTATTGACAGTGAAGAGAAAAACAAATGTGTTCAAAGGAGGAGAGGAAGCAACATCTCTCTTAATGCTGTGTGTAAGAAAATGTTTGTACAGATGCTGAAGAGAAAGATGCATATGTTCAAATGAGGAGAGAAAACAATATCTCTCTTATTGCTGTGTATAAGAAAACATGTGTATTGACATGGAAAATAAAATACATGTGTTCAAAATAGGAGAGGAAGCAACATCCCTTTTAATGCTCTGTGTAACTAAAGTTATATATTAACGCTAAAGGGAAAAATATATATGTTCAAAGGAGGAGTGGAAGCACCATCTCCCTTAAAGTTCTTGGTAACAAAACATGACTATTGACGCTGAAGAAAAAAACGTATCTTTTCAACTGATAGAAAAAGCAACATCTTTATTAATTCTCTGTGTAAGAAAACATGTGTATTGATGTTTAGGAGAAAAATACATGTGTTAGATAAAGGAGAGGAAGAAACACCTTTCATATGCTCTGAATAAGAAAACATGTGTATGGGCCCTGAAGATAAAAACACCTGTGTTTAAACAAAGAGAGTGCTCAACATCTCAAATGCTCTATGTAAGAAAATGTGTGTATTGATGCTGAAGACAAAAACACATGCTGTCAAACAAGGAAAGGAAGCAATATCTCTGTTAATGCTCTGTGTAAAAAACCAATTCTATGGATGCTGAGGAGAAAAACAAATGTGTTCAAACAAGGAGTGGAAGAAACCTCTCTCTTAATGCCCTATGTAAGAAAACATGTGTATGGACACTGAGGAGAAAAACAATTGTGTTCAAACAAGGAGTGGAAGCAACATCTCTCTTAATGCTCTATGTAAGAAAACATGTGTATAAAGGCTGAAGGCAAAAAGACATGTGCTCAAATGAGGAGAGGAAACCACATCTCTCTTAATGCTCTGTGTAAGAAAACGTGTGTATTGACCCTGAGGAGAAAAACAAATGTATTCAAAGGAGGAGTGGAAGCAACATCACTCTTAATGCTCTATGTGAGAAAGCATGTGTATTGATGCTAAAGAGAAAAACACATGTGTTTAAACAAGTAGAGGACTCAACATCCCTCTTAATGCTCTGTGTAAGAAAACATATGTATTTATGCTGAAGAGTAAAGACGTGTGTAAACTAGGAGTGGAGGCAACATCTCTCATAATACTCTTTGTAAACAAACGTGAGTATTAATGCTGAAGAGTAAAACACATGTGTTCAAAGGAGGAGAAGAAGCATCATCTCTCTTAATGCTATGTGTAAGAAAATATTTTTACTGATGTTGAAGAGAAAAATGCATGTGTTCAATCAAGAAGAAAAAGAAACATATCCCTCATTGCTCTGTGTAAGAAAACATGTGTATTGACAATGAAAATAAAATACATGTGTTCAAATAAGGAGAGGAAGCAGCATCCCTTTTTATGCTGTGTGTAAGAAAAGTTGTGTATTAATGCTGAAGAGAAAAACACATGTATTCAAAGGAGGAGAGGAAACACCATCTCCCTTAATGCTCTGGGCAGCAAAACATGACTGTTGACATTGAAGTAATAAACACATCTGTTCAAATAATAGAGGAAACAACATCTCCATTAATGCTCTGTGGAAGAAAACGTGAGTTTTCCCACTGAAGTGAAAAACACATGTGTTCAAATGAGGCAAGAAGAGGGTGTGGTCAGCCATTGTGGTCCTGGTGAGTCTAAGTGAGTGTGTTCAGTCAAAGTTGACATGGCTTGGTGTGGGCGTCATGCATCAAAGTGGTTGTGGTCTTTCAAAGTGGGCATGGAAATGAAAAGTGTGTCTGGCCAGTCATAGAGGCTTGTTTAATTAAAGTATTTGTGGATGGTGTGAGCATGTTTAGTCAATAGGATCTTGTGGCCATGGTCAGTCAAATTGTCCATGTCCAGTCACAGTTGCGAAGTGCAGTCAAAGTAAGCATGTCTTGGTGTGGGCATGGTCAGACAAAGTGGCTGTGGCCTGCTGTAGCTGTGGTCAGTCAAAGTGTGCATGGCCAGTCGAAAAGGACTTTGTGAATTAAAGTACTTTTGGCCTGGTGTGGGCATGAACAATCAAAGTGGGTGTGGCCTGTTGTGGTCTTGGTCATTCACAGTGTCCATGGCCAGTCAAAATGTGCATGTTCGATCACTTGTACATGGTCGGTCAAAGTGAATGTGACATTGTGTGGGCAAGGTCAGTCAAAGTGGTCATGGCCAGTCAAAGTTCGCATGGTCAGTCAAATTGTGCATGGTATTGTGTGGGCTTGGTCAGTCAAACTGGATGTGGCCAAAGTGGGCTTGTTTAATTAAAGTATTCATCCCCTGGGGTGAGAATGGTCAGAGAATGTGTGAGTGGCATGTTGTGCCCATGGTCAGGCAAAGTGTCTGCGGCCAGTCAAAGTGGCCTTATTTAGTCAAAGTAAGCATGGCTTGGTGTGGGCATAGTCAGACAAAGTGGCCATGACACAGTGTGGCCATGGATATTCAAAGTGACTGTGGCCAGTCAAAGTGTGTGTGGCTTGGTGGGGTCATGTTAATTCAAAGTGGTTGTGGCCAATCAAAGTGGGCATGGCCTGTCAAAGTGGAAAGAATAGGAAGTACGATGTTTCTTAATGCTCTGTGTAAGAAGAAGTGTATCGATGAAGAAGAGAAAAACACATGTGTTCACACGAAGCAAGGAAGCAACATCTCTCTTAATACTCTGTGTAAGAAAGTGTGTGTATGAACGCTGAAGAAAAAGCATATGTGTGCAAACAAGGAGAAAATTAACATCTCTATTAATGCTCTGTGTAAGAAAAAATGTGTATGGGCGATGAAGATAAAATCGCCTGTGTTTAAACAAGGAGAGGGCTCAACATCTCTCTTAATGCTCTGTGTAAGAAAATGTGTATATGGACATAAAAGACAAAATCACATGTGTTCAAAGAAGGATAGGAAGCAACATCTTTCTTAATGTTCTTTGTAAGAAAACCTGTGTATGGAAGCTGACAAGAAAAATAAATGTATTCAAACAAAGAGTATAAGCTACATCTCTCTTAATGTTCTCTGTAAGAAAACATGTGTATAGATGCTGAAGACAAAAACACATGTGTTCAAAGAAATAGAGGAAACAACATCTCTCTTAATTCTCTGTGTAACGAAACTTGTGTATTGACGCTGAAGAGAAAACACATGTGTTTAAACAAGTAGAGCACTCAACATCACTCTTAATGCTCTGTGTAAGAAAACTTGTGTATTGATGCTGAAGAGTAAAAATGTGTGAGAACTAGGAGTGGAGGCAACATCTCTCTTAATGATCTTTGTAAACAAATGTGAGTATTGACGCTGAAGAGAAAAACACATGTGTTCAAAGGAGGAGAGGAAGCACCATCTCTCTCAATGCTGTGTGTAAGAAAATGTTCTTTTGATGCTGAATAGAAAAATGCATGAGTTCAATCACGGAGAGAAAGCAACATCACTCTTATTACTCTGTGTAAGAAAACATGTGTATTGACATTGAAAATAAAATACATGTGTTCAAACGAAGAGAGAAAACAACAGCCCTTTTTATGCTCTGTGTAAGAAAAGTTGTGTATTAACTCAGAAGAGCAAAGCACATGTGTTCAAAGGAGGAGAGGAAGCACCATCTCCCTTAAAGCTCTGGGTTTCAAAACATGACTATTGACATTGAAGAAAAAAACACATCTGTTCAAATGATAGAGGAAGCATCATCTCTATTACTGCTCTGTGGAAGAAAATGTGTGTTTTCCCAATGAAGTAAAAAGCACATGTGTTCAAATGAGGCCAGAAGAGGGTGTGGTCATTCATTGTGGGCATGGTTAGTCTAAGTGGGTGCATTCAGTGAAAGTTGGCGTAGCTTGGTTTGGGCATCGTGAGTCAAAGTGGCTGTGCTCTGTCAATGTGGGCATTAACATGAAAAGTGTGTGTGGCCAACCAAAGTGGACATGCCAGTCATAGTGGGCTTGTTTAATTAAAGTATTTGTGCCCTGGTGTGAACATATTAAGTCAATGTGGGCATAGCATCTTGTGGCCATGTTCAGTCAAATTGTCCATGTCCAGTCACAGTGGCTGTGTGCAGTCAAAGTAAGCATGCCTTGGTTTGGGCATGGTCAGACAAAGTGGCTGTGGCCTGTTGTATTTGTAGCCAGTCAAAGTGTGCATGTCCAGTTGAAATGGGCTTGGTCAATTAAAGTGGTTGTGTCCAGGTGTTGGCGTGATCAATCAAAGTGGGTGTGACCTGTTTTGGTCGTGGTCTTTCACAGTGTCTGTGGCCAGTTCAAGTGTGCATGTTTGATCACTTCTGCGTAGTCAAAGTGTGTGTGGTATTGTGTGGGTCTGGTCAGTCAAAGTGGGCATGGTATTGTATGGGCATGGACAGTCAAACTGGACGTGACCAAACTGGGCTTGTTTAATTAAAGTATTCATGGCCTGGTGTGAGCATGGTCAGTCAATGTGTGAATGCCATGTTGTGACCGTGTTCAGTCAAAGTGTCCATGGTCAGTCAAAGTGGCCTTATTTAATCAAAGTAAGCATGGCTTAGTGTGGGCATAGTCAGACAAAGTGACCGTAGCCTGGATTGGTCAAGGACATTCAAAGTGGCTGTGGCCAGTCAAAGTGTGCGTGGCTTGGTGTGGTCATGTTAAGTCAAAGTGGTTGTGGGCAATCAAAGTGGGCGTTGCCTGTAAAAATGGAAAGTATAGGAAGTAACATGTTTCTTAATGCTCTGTATAAGAAAATGTGTGTAGCCATGCAGGAGAGAAAAACACATGTGTTCAAAAGATGCAAAGAAGTAGCATCTCTCTTAATGCTCTGTGTAAGAAAGTGTGTTTTTGGGTGCTGAAGAAAAACATATGTGTGCACATGAGGAGAAAAGGAACATCTCTCTTAATGCTCTGTGTAAGAAAACATGTGAATGGACACTGAAGACAAAAACACATGTGTTCAAAGAAGGAAAGGAAGCAACATCTGTCTTAATGCTCTTTGTAAGAAAACATGTGTATTGACGCTGACAACAAAAACAAAGGTGTTCAAACAAGGAGTATAAGCCACATCTCTCTTAATGTTTTATGTAAGTAAACATATGTATAGATGCTGAAGACAAAAACACATATGTTCAAAGGAGGAGAGGAAACAACATCTCTCTTAATGCTCTGTGTAAGAAAACTTGTGTATTGACGCTGAAGGGAAAACACATGTGTTTAAACAAGTAGAGGACTCAACATCTCTCTTAATGCTCTGTTTAAGAAAACATGTCTATTGATGCTGAAGAGATAAAGACGTGTGCAAACTAGGACTGGAGGCAACATTTACCCTAATGCTCTTCGTTAGCAAATGTGAGTATTGACACTGAAGAGAAAAACACATGTGATCAAAGGAGGAGAGGAAGCAACATCTCTCTTAATGCTGTGTGTAAAAAAATGTTTGTACTGATGCTAAACAGAAAAATGCATGTGTTCAAATTAGGAGAGAAAGCAACATCTCTCTTATTGTCCTGTGTAGGAAAACATGTGTATTGACATTGAAAATAATATAAATGTGTTCAAATGAGGAGAGGAAGCTACATCTCTTTTTATGCTCCATGAAAGAGAGTGTGTATTGATGCAGAGCAGAAAAGCACGTGTGTTCAAATGAAGCATGGAAGCAACATCTATCATAATGCTTTGTATAAGAAAGTGTGTGAATGGATGCTGAATATAAAATCATAAGTTATCAAACAAGGACAGAAAGCAGCATCTCTTTTAATGCTGTGTGTAAGAAAATATGTGTATTGATGTTTAGGAGAAAAACACATGTGTTAAATTAAGGAGAAGAAGCAACACCTCTCTTAACGCTCTGTGCAGGAAAACGTGTGAATGGCCACTGAAGATGAAAACACCTGTGTTTAAACAAGGAAAGGTCCCAACATCTCTCTTAATGCTCTGGGTAAGAAAACATGTGTATGGACACTGAAGAGAAAAGCACATGTGTTGAAAAGGAGGAGAGGAAACACCATCTCTCTTAATGCTCTATGTAAGTAAACATGTGTATTGACACTGTAGAGAAAAATTCATGTGTTTAAACAATTGGAGGACTCAACATCTCTCTTAATGCTCTTTGTAAAAAAACATGAGTATTGACTCTGAAGAGAAAAACACATGTTCAAAGGAGGAGAGGAAGCAACATCTCTCTTAATGCTGTGTGTAAGAAAATGTTTGTACTGATGCTGAAGAGAAAAATACATGTGTTCAAATGAGGAGCTGAAGCAACATCCCTTTCAATGCTATGTGTAAGAAAAGTTGTGTATTAACACTGAAGATAAAAGCACATGTGTACAAAGGAGGAGAGGAAGCACCATCTCTCTTAATGCTCTATATAAGAAAACCTGTGTATTGACGCTCTAGGGAAAACACATGTGTTTAAACAAGTGGAGGACTTAACATCTCTCTTAATCTTCTATGTAAGAAAACATGTGTATACACACTGAAGACAAAAACACATCTGTTCAAATGAGGTGAGGAAGCACCATCTCCCTTAATGCTCTGGGTAGCAAAACGTGACTATTGACATTGAAGAAAGAAAAACATCTGTTGAAACAATAGAGGAAGCAACATATCTATTAATGCTCTGTGGAAGAAAACGTGTGCTTTCCCGCTGAAGTGAAAAATACATGTGTTCAAATGAGGCCAGAAGAGGGCATGGTCAGCCACTGTGGGCATGGTCAGTCTAAGTGGGTGTGTTCAGTCAAAGTTGGCGTGGCTTGGTGTGGTCATGGTCAGACAATGTCACCATGACCCGGTGTGGCCATGGACGTTCAAATGTGCTGTGGCCAGTCAAAGTGTGTGTGGCTTGGTGTGGTCAAAGTTGTTGTGGCTAATCAAAGAGGGCGTTGGCCCTCAAAGGGGAAAGTATAGGAAGTAACATTTCTTAATGTTCAGTGTAGGAAAATGGGTGTATCGATGCAGAAGAGTAAAACACATGTGTTTAAACAAGTGAGTACTCAACATCTCTCTTAATGCTCTTTGAAACCTAACCTGAGTATTGACTCTGAAGAGAAAAACACGAGTTCAAAGGAGGAGAGGAAGCAGCATCTCTCTTAATGCTGTGCATAAGACAATGTTTTTACTGATGCTGAAGAGAAAAATAAATGTGTTCAAAAGAGGAGAAAAAGCCACATGTCTCTTATTGCTCTGAGTAAGAAAACATGTGTATAGACATTGAAAATAAAATACATGTGTTCAAACGAGGAGAGGAAGCAACATCTCTTTATGCTCTCTGTAAGAAAACTTGTGTATTAACACTGAAGAGAAAAACACATGTGTTCAAAGGAGGAGAGAAAGCACCATCTCCCTTAATGCTCTGGGTAGCAAAAAGTGACTATTGACATTGAAGAAAAAAACACATCTTTTCAAACAATAGAGGAAGCAACATCTCTATTAAATCTCTGGGGAAGAAAAAGTGTGTTTTCCCGCTGAATTGAAAAACACGTGTTCAAATGAGGCCAGAAGAGGGCATTGTCAGCCATTATGTGCAAGGTCAGTCTAAATGGGTGTGTTCAGTCAAAGTTGGCATGGTTTGGTGTGGATGTCATGCATTAATGTGGGTGTGCTCTGTCAAAGTGGGTGTGGATAATGAAAAGTGTGTGTGGCCAGTCATAGTGGCTTGTTTAATGAAAGTATTTGTGGCCTGGTTTGAGCATATTCAGTCAATGTGTGTGTAGGATCTTGCTACCATGGTCAGTCAAATTGTCCATGTCCAGTCACAGTGGCCGTGTGTAGTCAAAGTAAGCATGGCTTGGTGTGGGCGTGGTCAGACAAAGTGCCTGTGGCCTGCTGTAGCCATGGTCAGTCAAATTGTGCATGGCCAGTTGAAATGGGCTTGGTCAATTAAAGTGGTTTTGTCCTGGTGTGGGCGTGATCAATCAAAGTGGGTGTGGCTTGTTGTGGTCGTGGTCATTCACAGTGTCCATGTCCAGTCAAAGTGTGCATGTTCGATCACTTGTGCATGGTTGGTCAAAGTGTGTGTGGTATTGTATGGGCGTGGTCATTCAAAATGGTCGTGGCCAGTCAAAGTTGGCGTGGTCAGTCAAAGTGAGCATGATATTGTGTGGGCATGGTCAGTTAAACTGGATGTGGCCAAAGTGCACTTGATTAATTAAAGTATTCATGGCCTGGTGTTAGCATGGTCAGTCAATGTGTGAGTGGCATGTTGTGGACGTGGTCAGTCAAAGTGTCTGTGGCCAGTCAAAGAGGCATTATTCAGGCAAAGTAAGCATTGCTTGTTGAGGTCATGGTCTAAAAAAGTGGCCATGGCCCGGTGTGGCCAAGGACATTCAAAGTGACTGTGGCCAGTCATAGTGTGCATGGCTTGATTTGGTCAAGTTAAGTCAAAATGCTTGTGGCCAATCAAAGTGGGAGTGGCCTGTCAAAGTGGAAAGTATAGGAAGTAACATGTTTCTTAATGCTCTGTGTAAGAAAATGTGTGTATCGATGCAGAAGAGAAAAACACATGTGTTCAGATGAAGCAAGGAAGCAACATCTCTCTTAATGCTCTGTGTAAGAAAGTGTGTGTATGGACATGAAGAAAAATACATATGTGTTCAAACGAGGACAGAATGCAACATCTCTCTTAATGCTCTGGTAAGAAAACATGTGTATGGGTGCTGAAGATAAAATCGCCTGTGTTTAAACAAGGAGAGGGGTCAACATCTCTCTTAATGCTCTGAGTAAGAAAACATTTGTATGGACACTGAAGACAAAAACACATGTGTTCAAAGAAGGAAAGGAAGCAACAACTCTCTTAATATTCTTTGCAAGAAAACGTGTGTATGGACGCTGTTGAGAAAAACAAATGTGTTCAAACAAGGAGTGTAAGCCACATCTATCTTAATTTTCTATGTAAGACTACATGTGTATAGATGCTGAATAGAAAAACACATGTGTTCAAAGGAGGAGAGGAAGCAACATCTCTCTTAAAGCTGTTTTTAACAAAATGTTTGTACTGATGCTGAAGACGAAAACACATTTGTTCAAACAAGGAAAGGAAGCAACATCTCTCTTAATGCTCTATGTAAGAAAACATCTGTACTGTCACTGAAGAGAAAAACACATGTGTTTAAAGAAGTAGAGAACTCAACATCTCTCTTAATGCTCTGTTTAAGAAAACATGTGTATTGACGTTGAAGAGAAAAAGACGTGTGCAAAGTAGGACTGGAGGCAACATTTCTCTTAATGCTCTTCGTAAGCAAATGTGAGTATTGACACTGAAGAGAAAAACACATGTGTTCAAAGGAGGAGAGGGTGCAACATCTCTCTTAATGCTATGTGTAAAAAATGTTTGTACTCATGCTGAAGGGAAAAATGCATGTGTTCAAACGAGGAGAGAAAGCAACATCTCTCTTATTTCTCTGTGTAAGAAAACATATGTTTTGATTTTGAAAATAAAATACATGTATTCAAACGAGGAGAGGAAGCTACATCTCTTTTTATGCTCCATGTAAGAGAGTGTGTATTGATGCAGAGCAGAAAACCACATGTGTTCAAACGAAGCAAGGAAGCAACATCAATCATAATGCTCTGTGTAAGATAGTGTGTGTATGGAGGTTGAATATAAAATCATAAGTGATCAAACAAAGACAGAAAGCAACATCTCTTTTAATGTTCTGTGTGAGAAAATATGTGTACTGATGTTTAGGAGAAAAACATATGTGTTAGATTAAGGAGAGGAAGCAACACCTCTTTCAATGCTTCAGCGACCATGTGCATGGTCGCTGAAGATGAAATCACTTGTGTTTAAACAAGGAGAGGGCTCAACATCTCTGTTAATGCTCTATTTCAGAAAACATGTGTATGGCCACTGAAGACAAAAACACATGTGTTGAAAGAAGGAAAGGAAGCAACATCTCTCATAATGCTCTATGTAAGAAAATTTGTGTATGGATGCTGAAGAGAAAAACACATGTGTTCAAATGAGGAGAGGGGGCAACATCTCTCTTAATGCTCTGTTTAAGAAAACAAGTGTATTGATGCTGAAGAGAAAACACGTGTTTTTAAAAAAGTAGAGGACTCAACATCACTCTAAATGCTCTGTGTAAGAAAACATGTGTAGTGACGCTGAACAGTAAAGATGTGTGCAAACTAGGAGTGGAGGCAACATCTCTCTTAATGCTCTTTGTAAACAAATGTGAGTATTGATGCTGAAGAGAAAATCACATGTGTTCAAAGGAGTCGAGGAAACAACATCCCTCTTAATGCTCTGTGTAAGAAAACGTGTGTATGGATGCTGAAGACAAAAACACATGTGTTCAAAGGAGGAGAGGAAGCAACATCTCCCTCAAAGTTCTGGGTAGCAAAATGTGACTGTTGACAATGAAGAAAAAAAACACATCTGTTCAAATGATAGTGGAAGCAACATCTCTATTAATGCAATGTGTAAGAAAACATGTGCATTGATGTTTAGGAGAAAAACACATATGTTAGATTAAGGAGAGGAAGCCACACCTCTCTTAATGCACTGTGCAAATAAACATGTATATGAGTGCTGAAAAAAAAGCACCTGTGTTTAAACAAAGAGAGTGCTCAACATCTCTAATGCTCTGTGTAAGAAAACGTGTGTATTGATGCTGAAGACAAATACACATGTGTTCAAACAAGAAAAGGAAGCAATATCTCTCTTAATGCTCTGAGTATGAAAATGTGTCTATGGATGCTGAGGATAAAAACAAATATGTTCAAAGGAGGTGCGGAAGCAATATCTCTCTTAATGCTCTATGTAAGAAAACATGTGTATATTTGCTGAAGACAAAAACGCATGTGTTCAAATGAGGAGAGGAAACAACATCTCTCTCAATGCTCTGTGTAAGAAAACGTGTATATTGGTGATGAGGAAAAAAATAAATGTGTTCAAAGAGGAGTGGAAGCAACATCTCTCTTAATGCTCTATGTAAGAAAACATGTGTATTGATGTTGAAGAGAAAAACACATGTGTTTAAACAGGTAGAGGACTGAACATCTATATTAATGACCTGTGTAAGAAAACGTGTGTATTGACCCTGAAGAGAAAATATTGTGTGAAAACTAGGAGTGGTGGCAACATCTTTCTTAATTCTCTTTGTAAGCAAACTTGAGTATTGATGCTGAAGTGAAAAACATGTGTTCAAAGGAGGAGGGGAAGCATCATCTCCCTTAATGCTTTGGGTAGCAAAATGTGACTATTGATGTTGAAGAATAAAGCACATCTGTTCAAATGATAGAGGAAGTAACATCTCTATTAATGCTCTGTGGAAGAAAACGTGTGTTTCCTTGCTGAAGTCAAAAACACATGTGTTCAAATGAGGGCAGTAAAGGGCATGGTCAGCCATCGTGTGCGTGGTCAGTCTAAGTGGGTGTATTCAGTCAAATTTGGTGTGTCTTGGTGTGGGCATGGACACCAAAGTGGGCGTGGCCAGTCAGAGTTTGTATGGTCAGTCAAAATTGGTGTGGTCTGTGAAAGTGGACATGGACATGAAAAGTGTATTGTCCAGTTAAAGTGGGCTTGTTTAATTAATGTATTAGTATCCTGGTGTGAGCATATTCAGTCAATGTGGGCCTGGCATGTTGTGTCCATGGTCAGTCAAAATGTCCATGTCCAGTCACAGTGGCCTTGTGCAGTCTAAGTAAGCTTGCTTTGGTGTGGGCGGGGTCAGACAAAGTGAGTGTAACCTGTTGTAGTCGTGGTCAAAATGTTAATGGCCAGTTGAAATGGGCTTGGTCAATTAAAGTGGTTGTGTCCTTGTGTGGGCGTGATCAACCAAAGTGGGAGTGGCCTGTTGTTGTCTTGGACATTCAAAGTGGGCGTTTACAGTCAAACTGGGCTTGGTTTGGTGTGTGCGTGTTCAGTCAAAGTGGGTGTGGTCAATCAAAGAAGGCTTGGCATGTTGTGGCCATGGTTACAGTGGCCATGGACAGTCAAAGTGGGCGAGTTCAGTCTAAGTGGGCGTGCCTTTGTGTGGGCTTGTTCAGTCAACATTGGCGTGGCCAGTTAATGTGGGTGAGGTCAGTCACTGTGGGCATGACCAGTCCATGTTGGCTTGGCTTGGTGTGGGTATGGAACACCAATGTGTGTATGGCCAGTCAAAGTTTGTATGGTCAGTCAAAATGGGTGTGGTCTGTCAACAAGGGTGTCGCCAGTTAAATTGTGTGTGTTTGGTCACTTGTGCCTGGTCAGTCAAAGGTGCATGGTATTGTCTGTGCGTGGTGAGTCAAAGTGTTCGTGGCTATTAAAATTTCACTTGGCCGGTCAAAGTTGGCATGGTATTGTGTGGAAGTGGTCATTCATAGTGGCCATGGCCAGTAAAATTGGGTGTAGTTTGGTGTGTGCACGGTCAGTCCAAGTGGGTATGGTCAATTAAAGAAAGCGTGGCATGTTGTAGCCAAGGTCAAAGTGTCCATGGACAGTCAAAGAGCGTGAATTCTCTCAAAGTAGGCATGGCCAGTCAAAGTTGGCATGGCTGGTCAAAGTGGGTGTGGTATACTGTGTGCATGGTAAGTCAAACTGGACTTGGCAAAAGTAGGCTTATTTAATTAAAGTATTCAAGGCCTGGCATGAGCATGGTCAGTCAATGTGTGCGTTGCCAGTCAAAGTGGTCTTATTTAGTCAAAGTAAGGAGGCTTGAAGTGGCCATGGTCATTCAAAGTGGCTGTGGCAAGTCAAAGTGGGCGTGGCTTAGTTTGAGCGTGTAAGTCAAAGTGGGCATGGTCTGTCAAAGTGGAGAGTATAGGAAGTAACATGTTTAGTAATGGTCTGTGTATGAATATGCAAGTACCGAAACTGAAGATAAAAACACATGTGTTTAATCAAGGAGAGGAAGCAGCATCTCTCGAAATACTCTGTGTAAGAGAGCTTGTATAGATGCAGAAGAGAAAAACACTTGTGTTCAAATGAAGCAAGTGAGCAACATCTCTCTTAATGCTCTGTGTAAAATAGTTTGTTTATAAATGCTGAAGAAAAACATTGTGATAAAATGAGAACAGAAATCAACATGTCTCTTAAGGCTTTGTGTAAGAAAACATGTGTATTTATGCTTAGGAGAAAAACATATGTGTAAGATTAAGGAGAGGAAGCAACAGCTCTCTTAATGCTCTGTGTAAGAAAACATGTGTATGCACGCTGAAGACTAAAAAAACCTGTGTTTAAACAATGGGAGTGCTCAAAATCTCTAATATTTTGTGTAAGAACATGTGTGTATTGACACTGAAGACAAAAACAAATGTGTTCAAACAAGGAAAGGAAGCAACACCTTTCTTAATGCTCTGTGTAAGAAAATGTGTGTATGGACACTGAGGATAAAACCACAAGTTTTCTAATGAGGAGTTGAAGCAACATCTTTCTAAATGCTCTATGTAAGAAAACATGTGTATAGATGCTGAAGACAATAACACATGTGTTAAAACGAGGAGAGGAAACAACATCTCTCTAAAGGCTCTGTTTAAGAAAACATGTGTATTGATGCTGAAGAGAAAAACACACGTGTTTAAACAAGTAGAGGACTCAACATCTCTCTTAATGCTCTGTGTAAGGAAACATGTAAATTGAAACTGAAGAGAAAAAGACGTGTGTGAGCTAGGAGTGGATCCAACATTTCTCTTAATGCTGTTTGTAGCAAACATGAGTATTGATGCTGAAGTGAAAAACACATGTGTTCAAAGGAGGAGAGGAAGCACCATCTCCCTTAATGCTCTGGGTAGCAAAACGTGACTATTGACATTGAAGAAAAAACAATCTGTTGAAACGATAGAGGAAGCAACATATCTATTAATGCTCTGTGGAAGAAAACATGTGCTTTCCCGCTGAAGTTAAAAAACACATGTGTTCAAATGAGGCCAGAAGAGGACATGGTCAGCCATTGTGGGCATGCTCAGTCTAAGTGGGTGTGTTCAGTCAAAGTTGATGTGGCTTGGTGTGGGCATGGTCAGACAAAATGGCCATGATCCGGTGTGGCCATGGACATTCAAATTTGCTGTGGCTTATCAAATTGTGCGTGGCTTGTTGTGGTCATGTTAAGTCAAAGATGTGGCAAATCAAAGAGGGTGTGGTCCATCAAAACGGAAATTATAGGAAGTAACAAATTTCTTAATGCTCTGTGTAGGAAAGTGGATGTATCGATGCAGAATAGAAAAACACATGTGTTCAAACGAAGCAAGGAATTAACATCTCTCTTAATGCTCTGTGTAAGAAAATGTTTGTACTGATCCTAAAGAGAAAAACGCATGTGTTCAATCAAGAAGAGAAAGCAACATCTCTCTTATTGTTCTTTGTAAGAAAACATGTGTATTGACATTGAAAACAAAATACGTGTGTTCAAATGAGGAGCCGAAGCAACCTCTCTTTTTATGCTCTGTGTAAGAAAAGTTGTGTATTAACACTGAAGAGAAAAGTACATGTGTTCAAAGGAGGAGAGGAAGCACCATCTCTCTTAATGCTCTATGTGAGAAAACATGTGTATTGATGCTGTAGAGAAAAACACATGTGTTTAAACAAGTGGAAGACTCAATGTCTCTCTTAATGCTCTTTGTAACAAAACCTGAGTATTGACTCTGAAGAGAAAA